>JAJIBD010011539.1:0-58818 GCA_021461705.1 Cryptotis parvus | reverse complement strand
AGCGAAGCAAAGCAAGGACAAATGACATGAAGGCCTGGACAGTGAGCAGTGGCCTCCCTAGGAAGTTTCCAGAACATTCAAGACCCATCCAGGACCTGAGACGAGGCCAATTCCGAAGGTTGACCTCCCACTGTCTCAACCAGACACCCCTGGGATCTGGGCCTTTCCAGTTCTCAGTCTGAAGAGCCCCCAGCTGACTGGTAGCGTTGGTGCTAAAACCCTGGGGTGTAGCAAAGGCGTGTGGGTACAGCTGACCTGAAGGAGCCTAGAGGAAAGACCCAGGAGAAGTGGAGATCAGGCAGAGGCTTCTACTTTCTTTTTTTTTTTTTTTGCTTTTTTTTTTGGGGGGGTCACACCCAGCGACGCTCAGGGGTTAGTCCTGGCTCTGCACTCAGGAATCACTCCTGGCGGTGCTCAGGGACCATATGGGATGCCAGGGATCAAACCTGGGCCGGCACAGGCCGGCCAGCAAGGCAAACGCCCTACCCGCTGGGCTATCGCTCCGGCCCCTAGGCTTCTACTTTCATTCTCTGTTTTTCCATTGGATTCCAGAACCCCGAAGTGCTGTGAGCCCTACTGCCCTCTGTGACTTTTCTGGTGGGGCACCTGCAAATACCAGGTTGCTGTAGGTCCCTCAGCTGGGGACCTCGGCTGCCGCACTAGGACCAGAGGCCTGTCAGTGCCTAGGTGTGCTTCTGTGAGCTGGGTTGGTGGAAGCCCTCCGTAGAGGTCTTCCTGAGCACGTTTTTCCATGGGCGTGGTCTCCGTGGGCCAAGCCTGTGTGGGCGTGGTCTCCGTGGGCCCAGCCTCCATGGGCATGGCCTGTATGGTGCCAAAGAGGTGTGGGAGCAGTGACGGAGGCAGAGATGGAGGCAGAAGCTCAGGTTGGACTAGACACCTCAGGCCTGAACCCCACCGGCGAGCAAGAGCATGTTCCTTCCCGGGAACTCAGATTGATGCTGATGGCCAGGCAGAGACCCACCCCGCACACCCTTCACCAACATCCTCTCTGCTGTGTGTGTGGGGCTCAGGTGCTGCTCCAAACACCCAGGGCTCTCTCGGGAGCCCAGAACCTGTCTGTCCGTAAGGTGTCACTGCCTTGGGGTTGGACTGGACAGAGCTCTGGTGGTCAGGACTCAGGCCTCTGTGCTGGGCGGCCAGGCCCCATCTAGAGGCTGCATTCTGTTGCTTCTGCTTTGTTTGAGGCCACAACTCGTGGCAGTCAGGGCTTCCTCCTGGCTCTGCTTGAGGCTCGCTCCTGGTGGGCTTAGGGGAACCCTCTGTGTGCTGGGGGGGGCACCCAGGCCTCCTGCCTCAGAGTCTGTGCTCTAAGGCTGGGCCTCTTTCTGGCCATTCTGAACTCGGTTCTGAACATCTGCCTGGGGGGTCCGGACGTGGTGTCAGAGACAAAGGCCACTGCCAGTCCTGACCACTCCTGGGTGGGAGAGCAGACTCTGGTCAGGAGGCTGTGCAGAGATGTGTCCCCCCTCAGCAGCCCGAGACCCTCTCAGGCTGCTGCTCTGGGAGCAGGCCACGCTGGGGTCTGTGTGCCGCCCATCCTCATGGTCACAGGTTATACCTGGCTGTGCTGGGGACGCCCGGGGCCTGCAGCAGCCAGACCCTGCCCCAGCTCCTACGGCCTTCCCAGCCTCAGGCCTCTTTTCATCTCCAGGAAGGCCCGGGACTGAGCACTTCAAAGGTGTGGCATGTCCCACACTCAGAGCTGGCACTCCCCAGTGAGTAGGCAGGCAGCGTGTGCCCGACACAGGTCCAGAGTGCAGGCTAGCACTGAGCCTATGGAGGGACACAAGACACTGCCTAGCAAGTTCCTTTTCAGACACGTGGACATGAAGGATGGGACCCTGGCACCATCGGCAGGGAGAGAAAAGGCCGGGCCGCCCCATCCACGAGAGTCATTTACGGATGGCTACACAGGGACAGCCAGGGTGTCCCCACAATGCCACCTCTATCTCGCTGACCCACCTCAGAGTGACCATCTAGGACAGGGTCACCCAAAGAGGCTGCTGGAAGCACTGGCCTGACCAAGTGCCTTCCAGTGCCCAAGCTGCCAGGACACTAGGCCTGGGTATGGGTGACCCTGCCCATGCACCCAGGCCACACATGAAGACGGCCACCTCCAGGTCCCCTTGCAATCACCACTACCTCCAGGTTCCTCACAGGGATGCCCACCTCAAGGTCACCACGCAACAGCAGGTTACCTCCAGGACCCTTCACAATGACCGGCCACTGGCAGGTCCCTCATGGGGACAGCCACCCCACATGCTCCCAAGGTCCTACGTGGCTGTGTGTGGCTCCAGGGCTGTCTCCTAGGTGGAGACACTCTCCCTTCCTGCGTCCTTTGACTGGTCTCTTGTCCTGCTCCCCTTGGACCTCAGTCCCTCTCTCAGGCCCTGATGAACTGAGTGTGTCTGGGGTCAGGTCTAAGAAATCTGGCACAGATCAGCCAGTGGCAGCTGGGCAGATACTTGGGGACTATCCCAGCCCTCCCTGCCACAGGGTCCTCAGAGGATAGGGGGTACGAGGGGACCCCTTGGGTGGGGTCACCAGGGGCTCAGCCACATCTCCTTAAACAAGAAAGATCATCCTTTACAGCCCGAGGACACACCCACAGTGATGTGGGTGACCCACAGGACACCCACAATGTGGTCTCAGACACACCCACGTTTTGTTGGGGGCTGGGTCCTGTTCCGTCCCCTCTCCCGGGGTCCTCAGGCTAGACCCAGGAGGGCTCAGCCTCGCTCAACCATCCTGGCCTGTGCTCAGGGCCCGAGGGCTCTGGGAGCCAATGTGAGGTTGCGCCTCATTTTGGGGATCCCCATGCAGAAGTACCTGAGTCCCCGCAGCATAGACGTGTGAGTGTCCTTGAAGGTCGCCTCCCCAAGGTTCTGCACCCTGCTGGTCACTCCGGGCAGCTAGTCTGCTGCCAGCCCATGCACAGGGTGTGTTGTGCCACCCAGGTGAGGGTGAGCTGTGAGGGTGGGGCGCCTTGTGATGGTGATCATATGTAGACAGCAGACAGCACAGTGTGTGCTGTATGTGCTGGCACATGTGTGGGATCACACGTGCACAAAGCACATGTATATGTATGCATGCATATGAGAATGTCGCCATGTGCAGGCGTTCATGAACAGAAGCATGTAGGTATGTGAGCACACCTGTGCAGGCACATTGGTGTGACCGTGCACATGCATGTGAGTGCAGCTGTGTGAGCATGCATGTGATGGGTAAGTTCTGTGTGCACCAGGCAGCGTGTGAGCGCACGTCCTTGTGTGAGAGGGTGCACAACTACACACGGAGAAGCGTGTGTTTCCACCACTTCTGTGAGGAGGAATACCTAGTGTTTGGACTTCACCTGCAGCCTCTAGCTGTGGTCCCTGTTCCTGGTCGTCTGACCGACTGCTAGGTTCTTGCAGGCTCTCCTGCCGTTGCCCTCAGCAGAACCTGTGGCTACTCACTGCGCCCGTTCGGGAAGGTGCTCTGGAGCCTTGTGGTCAAGCCGTGTCTCTGCTTTCGGCCCATGATTATGGTCATGCAGACCTCAAGGGCAGAGACCGAGAAGGGAGGGAGGACCTGGGCTTGGATTTCTGTTATCTCTAAAGGACAAGGAAGCCAACGGTCACCAATACCACCCATCAATTAGATGGGGGAAGTTTTTTTTTTTTTGTATATGTGTGTTTCTTTTTTTTTAGTAATTAAGTTTTATTTTGATTCAGAATCTCAGGAAATTACCTGTTTAGAAAAGTCTGAATCAGGGGCGGAGCGATAGTCCAGCGGGTAGGGCGTTTGCCTTGCAGTGGCCGGCCCATGCCGGCCCGTGTTCGATCCCTGGCATCCCATATGGTCCCCGAGCACCACCAGGAGTGATTCCTGAGTGCAGAGCCAGGAGAAACCCCTGAGCATTGCCGGGTGTGACTCAAAAAAGAAAAAGAAAAAGAAAAGTCTGAATCAGAGAGGCTATTCGTGCAGTCGTGCCAGAGCCCAGCATATCTGCTGAACGGCTACCCCACAGCTGCGTCTCGCTGGCCTGCCTGGCCTCCCGCTTCTCTCGTCCGCTCTACTGTCCCTAAGATGATGGGTATCCTGGGTGTGCCAGCTGAAGGCAAGGCCCTCAAGTGCCAAGGATGCCACAGGCCTCGAGAGCTCGGAGAGTGAGTCTGAACAATGGCTGTGAGACTGTGATCTTTCACGTGGATGTTTGCATTGCTTCTCATTTCACCTAAAATGTTTGAAAACCCAAGGTGGTCTGTGAGGTTTTGTTTTGTTTTTGAAGATAGCAGAGTAGTTTTTAAAAAAGGAAAGCCTAATTGCAGTGCTGATTTTTAATAATCCTCAATACTATACCTAATAGTGAAAGTAAAGTACAGTTTTCTAATTTTAGGAAAAGTCAAATTGAGTTCCGCGTCCCCATCACAAAGGATCACAATGGTGATCCACTATGTGATTGCCCTTTAATTCTATTTTGCCTGCTAAGTTGAAAATAGACTCCAAAATTAAAAATGTGATTGATGTTTAATATTGAAATATGAATATTTAAACATGAATAATTCTGAATTCTGGGAAAATCCCCCAATCACATGATTTTCATTTTATTAGTTAATATCTTCTTAACAATCTGAGCATGAGGTTTGTTATTTCCATAAAATGCCCATGAATAATAAAAATTGGAAACATTTGCAAAACATTTAAAGTAATAAGAATTGCTTTTTTCATTATTCAACTATAGAAGGCAAAAATCTTGATATTTTTATAAACCCAGTCATCTGTGCTGAAATCTTTGCATTTTTGCCCCCAAGTTTTATTGCTAGCATAAATTCACCTGTTTTAACATGAAAGTAACAGTAACTGAAAAAAATAATTTTGATCCTGTTGTAAGTTTGTTGGTTTTGGATTTCTAAACAAAAGTTATTTAAAATTTATTGTATTGAATGCCCGAGATGGAATTCTTTATATATATGTATATATGTGTATAGAGATAGAGAGCACTGTAACATTTATCAAGCTTTAATACCCCTAATCAAAATGAGTCCTTTAGATTTCTAATTATATTGTCTAATAAAAGTAAACAGTTCATGATATTTGCATATTATATGAAGAAATGTCATAGAACAAACTCATAGCAGTCAATTAACATAAAAGCTAATTATATATCTCATCAACTTACCAGAGTTTCTGTATTCATGCTTCCTTTGATGTAGCCTAAAGCAACGGAGGTTGACATTTTCACAGCTAAATACTGACTTTTAACTAATATCAGAAGTGATTCCTATATTTTTATGGATGAAAAGTTAGTGATTAAACTAGATGCGATTATCGTTATATTATCGTTATCTTGCAGTTGAAGAGTAACCCCCAGAAAGACCCTCTTGGCCATGGCTGAAATTTAATCTCGTTGGCTCAGCCCTGGTTTCCTGTCTGAAGGACCCTCCAAACAAGGGTGGAGCGAGGCCAGCCCCTGGCCGGGCCCATGTCCACTGGCACACTGGCATAACTGCTCCTGCCTGCCTGGGCTCAGCAGCGAGCAAAGCATTTGCAACAAGACGACGAGAGAGTCCCAAGGCTGAGAACCTGGGAGGAAGCTCGCGGTACCAGACTGGACTTCTCGCAAGTGTTCTGCAAAGATCATGGAACGCCCAACGCTTCCCCAGGGAAACCCAAGTGGGGCCTTCAAGACTTTCCTTCTGTTTTCAAGTTTGGGTGTCGGAGAACCCATCCCACCCTCAGGTCCTTGCTCACAAATAAACGTGGTCAGAAGCAGCCTGAGGTGAAACGGAAACCCAGCGAAAACTGCACACCGGGATGTGAGCTGAGCTGTGGTAAGCGCTGGGACTCGCGCGGTCGGTGACTCCAGCTGGTGGGTCCGCGTGGACGGCTCCAGGAGCCAGGCTGCCTCCGCGCAGAGATGGCGGCCCAGGCTCATTCATATTTTAATGAGCTCCGTATCTCCGAGACCGGCCAACCTTGCAGGAGGCCCAGAGATTACAATGGGAGCAGCTTCACTGACAAGCACTATTCACCATCTTCATAGTACAGGAAGAAAGACCGAATTTCGTTCTTCTTGTCCCAATGCGTCTTGTGCTCTTATAATCAAAAACACTTCGAGGGGGAAAGGGCTCAATTATTCTCTGAACAGTCTTTAAATTTACTAAAGGTGGTTCTGCACTGGGGATCATTTTAAACTCTCCCCGCGTGCATTTGGAAGCTGGCATAAAGAGGGGCCACGCATCTCCCCCCCACCCCGGCCCATTCTTTAAAATCTCCTCTCAAAATCAGATGTTTTCATGGGAACTTTCAAATCCATTCTAGGAAGGATCTTTTGTTAAGATGAACTGCCCCTAGAACCTCGGCTGGATTCATCCCTTCCGGTTCTTCCGGTGAAAGTTTGAAAGGGGCATTTTCTCATCTGTCAGCTGACATTTTCTGCCATCAGAAAAGCAGCAAGCTACGTCACAAAGCCACTGGCCCTCGTGGCGCACAAAATGCACCCAGTACACGTGTTGGTCCCGCGGGGAACAGACCCGTGTTACAGCAGACGGGGAGGGAAGGTTAGCGCACACAGACCAGCATTTTCAAAGGAGAAGCCAGTGATGGGGCCGAGGGAGGCAGAAGAGTTGCTGCGCAAACGCTCAGTGGCAGGATGGAGCTGGGGGCCTGTCCCACACTCATCTCTCCTGGCTTTAAAACTTCCTTGATCTGCTGCATCCTACTCGCCCACAGCTCCAGAGTGTTCTGCACAACTCGAACAAATCCTTTAGAACACAAGCTTGCCCCAGACCCTTGTCCTGGGGTGATGAAGCTAACGCGTCCCCACTGCCCACCCTAGCACCCATTGAGTTTTTTTTTTTTTCAGACTGAGGGAAGAAGTAGGAAAGAAGGGATTTCCCAGATTTGACGCCTGTGGTGCTGTCTCCTGTGCCTAGGTTCCAGGAGGCCCCCACCTGGCCCCAAGATAGAGGACAGATTATTGGTGGTGATTCACCGAGCGACACCCCACCCGGGTTGTGATCGCAAAACTCCCTGTGTTCCCAAACTTTCTCAGTCTCTAACCACTCTCGGCCTTGAGCTCGTCTTAGGAGTTTCCAGTTTGTTTGTGACGGGATGCACGAACAAACGCACAGAATGCGCGCAACGTGGACTTGGATGTGGGGAGCGCCCTCGAAGGGCTCAATAGGGGTTCTGGCACTCGTGACCTCAGCAGATCTCCACGCCCGAGTCTGAAAGCTCGGGTGTCGGGTCTCCACGCAGACCCAACTTCGACGCAGGGCAGGAGCGCAGCGGCGGGCAGGAGAGGAGCCGAGAGTAGTTGCGCGGTCGCCGTCCCTGGCGCCGGTGAAGTGCAAGTCGGGGTGCGGGTGCCGGAGCGCTGCCTGGCGCGCTTTGCACGCAGAAAGCGCAGGGCGCGGGGCCTTTGTGCGGCCGGAGCGCGCGTGAGCGGCGGCCGCGGGCCCCGGAAGCGTCACCCCGCGGCGGCCAAAGCGGACAAAGGCGCAGTATCCGGCGCATTTGTGATTCAGCCCCTTTGAGCGCGCTTGTCATGCAAACTCGCGGCTTTGATCAACGGACGGTAGCGAGCCGAGCCCGCCGCCCCGCGTCCCCCCCCCGTATCTCCCCCGTGTCCCCGCGCCCTTGGCGGGTGCCCGCCCCTTCCGGAAGGGGCCGCGGGGACGCCGCCCCCAGCACCTTGACCCGTCTAGACGGCCCCAAAGTTTTTGTCTCGGTTACCAAGGGCGAAGGGTGCTCTTTGACATCCGTGCCGACCCAGAGGGTCCCAGCTAGAGAAAGAGGGGAGCGGGGCGATTTCCGAGAGCGCTGCGCTGGAGTCTCCGTCTGATCCCCGATCCGGGCTCTGATGCCAGGGCCTGAGGCTTTATCGAGCCTCGCCCGGGCCTGGCTCCTTGCGTGGCGCTTTCCGCGCTCCCATCCCGTGCCCTGGCGCGGGGCCTTGTTCTGGGCGCAGAACCTGGGCCCACCCGGTCGCTCTGCGCGGTCCTTTGCATGCGGGTTTCTGCTAACTGGGCCCTTTCTAGAAACCCGTTGGTGCTGCTTCTCCAGCCGTGCCGCAGATTCCCCCACGCCCTGTCTTCCCTGAGAAGGGCCCGTGGTACCCTTCGCCGCCTGCGTCCACCTGTTTCGGGGACGTGCTATATAGTGACGAAAGCTCGTCTGTCCCCGCAGACACCCTTGCGCTCCTTCCGAGGCCTTCGTAGCCCACCTTTGGGAGTGAATGTGGCAGCGCAGGATCGGCTACAAGCTGGACGAGGATCCCGAGTCAGAGGAGGGACGGAGGCCGGAGCCCAAGAAGGGACAAAACGCACAAGAAATTCAACCGCTTCTGCTGACACTTGGTCGGTCAAGCACAGACCCAGGCCGTTGAAGTTCTGGTAAGTTGTGTGCGTCACCGCCGTGCGGTGGGAGGGAGCCTGGGGTGCACTAAGGTGCTGGGTGCTGTGGACACTCGCGTCCAGCCGCTGTGCCCTTTGACGGCGTGGGGAGGCGGGGAGGGCACTGCCAGCGACACTTTCCCGTAGCGTACACACACTTACTTTCCCTTCGCAGACCATTGAGCACTGTTTGCTAGATTTGCGCCCGCAGTTCCTGGGAGAGATCTGGCCTGGGGCGGGAGAGGGGGCTCTTACAGGTGCCTGGGGCTGGACTGCAGTTTTGGGAAATCTGTAAGAAATTCAGGTGTGGTGTCCTTGGCAAATCTGTTTGGATTCCTGAAGGAAAATCAGAGTGTCCCACCTCCCCCAGGCTTCAGCATCTTTCTCCAGCAACCACTGAAGTATTTCAGCACAGAGTGAACCCGGCTGGCTGCGGCATGAGGCGCTGAGTGCGCCCGGATTCTCTGCGCGCTGTTTGTTCTACTTAAATGCTAGCCTGGGGCTTGCTGGAATGTACTGGCCAAAATGCTTGACCAGTAGCTTCTTTCCTAGGCTGTATGCAGTGATTCACATGCAGGCCAGAAGATCTGCAAGGAACCTTTCACTGGTTCTTGAAGACAAACTTAGAGGTGTGGTGATGCTTCCGGACCCAAGGACAGCTGGATTGAGTTCCTGCATTGAGTCTGGGTGCTTGTTTCTCTCCCGGGTTCAAGCACAGATAAACATTATTATCAAGTCCAGATAAACATTATTTTTTTTTTTTTTGCTTTTTGGGTCACACTGGCGATGCTCAGGGGTTACCGGCCTCATCAGGAATTACCTGGCAATGCTCGGGGACCATTGGATGCCGGGGATCGAACCGCCGGCCAGGCCGGCCGCGCAAGCAAACGCCCTACCCGCTGGGCTATCGCCCGGCCCCAGATAAACATTATTAAGTGCTGTGTAAATGTTTTGGTCTTGCTTATGTTTGGCAAATGGTTTCTATGTTTCTGATGCTTAAGTTTGCAAATGGTTTCTATGTTTCTGATGCTAAGTTTGGCAAATGGTTTCTATGTTTCTGATGAAGCCTCTCCCCAACTTCTCAGTCCCTCAAAGTTGGATGTGAGGTTCCCCATATAGCTTTTCAGATGTGTGGAAATATTCGTGCCTCTGTTCTCCGAAAGCCCTGTTTTGGGTCCCAGGGAGCAGAGGGGCTGGACCCAAGAGTAACTTTCCCATAGTGAAACAAGGGTGCGTTTCTTTTGATTGCTGATGAAACATGTTTTTTTTTTTCTTTTTTAAAGCCAGCCCTTAAAACCTCCAAATGGATTATTATATGAACTCTGAAGGAAACCGGCTTCACCCTTTCTAGGAGCTGAATTCTTCAGTGTCCTAAAACAACAAAACACCAGCCTTTCTGCTCGGTGGCACCAGGTGCACCCTGCTTCTTCTTGCTCCTTGCCTGTTGTGGCAAGGGTGGGGCCCCTCCCTCTTAACCCCACATCCCCCAACACTGGGTGGGCGCTGCAGCCACCAGGGAGAGGCACCAGAACTTTGCAAAGCAGAAAGGGCCCTTGCTGGTGTGGTGAGTGGGACAGCTCCGCGGTGTCCTGCCTCTGTGTTCGCAGGGCGTGAACTCACAGGTACTGCTGCTGTATGGTTCTGCATGAACTCACATGTGCTGAACTCACATGTGCTGTGTGCACATGTGTGTTTGCGGTGCGAGGCCATCCTGAGGAACACCAAGAATCAACAGTAGCCCTGATTGTGCAGGAGGCAGGGCCAAGCTGTGTGTGCACAAGTCAGGTACCTTGTTGGGGGGGTGGGGATGAGGGCACGGGATCCCCTCAACCTGGGCTCTTGCCTTCAAAGTGTCATGGCCACAAACCCAAGCTCTGGGGTGCCCCACCCTGGCCTGGGCTTCCTCTGTGTTCCCAGTGAAAGGACAAAAACAAAAACCAGGAAATAGTGTGTGTGTGTGGGGGGGGGGGTGCTGTTTGTTTGAGGGTTGTGTTTAGTTTTAGTTTTGCACAGCTCACCGTGGAACAGATTTGGGCACTTTCTCTGTCCACTCCTGGGCACTGGTTCCTCCTTGCCCCACTGGAAGGGGGCTCTTTGGGGCTTCTCTGAGACCCCAGAAGAAAGGGCCTCTCCTGGAACTGTAACAGAGTTTTTGGCTGGTTCCTTTGGGAGGGGTTGAGTCACTGTTTCAAGTTCCCTTCTCAGACTATCTTCTTTGATTTATTTTTATTATGGCAGAAGGTGGAAAATAATATTTCATTCAAATAATACATGACTTTCTCTCCCCCCTCTCTCTCTCTCTCACACACACACACACACACACACACACACACACACACAAGCCAGGCCCCTGTGCTGGGCACACCCGTCCTGACCTGACTCTTCGTGCTTCTTGAGAGTGGTTGGAGCTGCACAATCTTTTCAGCTAGCTTTGGGGAAACAAACCCAGTGCTGTCTGAGACCATGATTGAAAACCAGCAGCATGTGGTCCCACCATCCATGGAGCTTGAGTCTGTAGCGGTGGTTTTTCGTGAGCTCTGAGCCTGTAAGCCACCAAGCCAATGCAGGCCACGTTCTGAGAATGCCAAATGCGCCTTAGACATTCTGGCACCCAAACTTGGTGAACAAGGTCTGCAATCCTCATGGAGGAGTCCAGATTCTTTGAGTCTAAAAGGGGTCGTTTGCTGTGAAGAATTCCATTTGGTGAGAGTTTTTGGCCAGTGGAGCCTACCCAGGGGCTGAGCTGGCCTCCTGTGTGAGGCCACTGTGTTTCCACTGGTAATTCTTGTGAGGCAAGCCTCACCCCAAACTTCCCTAGGAAGGGGCTTGGAAGGATCCCAAACAATCCAGAGTCCTGTGTGCGTGTGTTGAGAGAGAAATAAGAAAGATGGTAGCAATGGGAGATTTAACTTCTTATGTTTCCCCATTGTAACAGGTTTCGACTTGGCAGAAGCCGGGGTTAAAATCCACTGTCCGGGCAGTGTCCAGCACTGCCGAGAGCCAGAGCAGCTATCCTCGTGTTGGCTGGTGGTTTCTGGCAGCTCTGGAGCAGGCAGGACTGTCGGTGACAGGGGCGGCTCTCCTGTGGCATCTCTGCAAGGATTCGTCACCTCCACCGGTCCAGGCCACGCAGAGGCCCCATGAGTGCGGCCTCTGAGGTGAGTCCATCCTGCCAGGCTCTTGCCTCCACATGGACGGGAAAGCAGGGTCCATGATGAACAGGTCAGGTCCTCACACGCAAGCCCAACCCTCAGGCCCAGGGCCCCATGGACCCTCCCATGTGTGCCCCCCCCGCCCCCGCTTGTTGCAGAGTGGAAGGAACCCTGCCAGGGTGCTCGAAACCACTTGTAAATCCACAGTCGCCCACATAGCTGCTCCCTTGACCCTTCAGGCGGCACAATAAGCGTCTTCTCAGAAAGCAGGTCCAGAAGACGCAGAAGCCAGGCTAGTGGGGGAAATGCCAGTAAATGATGCAGCAGGGAGGAAAGGGTTTTGCGGGTGGTGCCAGGTAGCCCTGCGAGTAGTGAGGCTCTCATCCAGTAGAAAAATCCAGAAACTTTGAAGGGTCTCCTACAATATAAGACATGGGGTGATCACACTGGCCCCATATCCAAGCTGGAAGGCCAGGCCTCAGGTCCTAGGGTGATAACCGTGCCCAACCGGAACCACCGTATCGGTGATGCTCTGTAAATCTGACAGTGGTTGTGTGAATGCGGGACTGTGTGTCTATGGGTGTGTTACTGAGTGTATGTGTGTGAATGTGTATATGTATGTGTGAGTGTGTGTGGCTGAGTGTATTATGAGAGTGTGTGACTTGTATGTGAGTGTATGCGTGAGCGTGTGAAAGTATTGTGACTGACTGTAAATGTGTTTGTGACTATGAGTGACTGCGTGAGCGTGTGTGTTACTGTAAGTGTATATGTGAACACATGTGTACGAATATGAACATGTGTGTTTGTGCCTATGAGTTTCTGATTGAGTGTGTGAGTGTGTATAACTGTGTGTTTGTGACGATTAGTGTATTATGAGAATGTATGTGAATGAGCGAATCTGGGAGTGTGTCTAAGTGTATGTGAGTGTGCATGTGTGTTTGTAACTGAGCATATTATGTGAGTGTGTGACTGTAAATGTATGTGTGTTTGTGAGTGTGTGGCTATACATGTATGTGTGTGTTTGTGAGTGACTGTACATGTATGTTAGTGACTGTGTGTATTGTGAGTGTGTGACTGTAAGTGTGTTCATACGTGTATGTTTGCGACTATGAGCGTATTGTGTGAGTATGTGTCTGTGTATGTTTGTGACTAATTGTATTGTGAGAGTGTGTGGCTCTGTGTGTGTTTGCAACTGAGCATATTGTGTGAGTGTGTGTCAGAGTTATTGTCCTCAAATTCCCCAGCGTCTCCCGGGTGTAGCCAGGAAGATACCCACCTGCTTCTTTTCACTATGTTTTATTCTACTTTGTTTTATTTTTGCATTTGGGGTCACACCCAGCAATGCTGATGGATTACTCCTGGCTCTGCACTCAGGAATTATTCCCTGGCATTGCTCGGGGACCATATGGGTTAGAAACCAGGTCGGCCGTGTGCAAGGCAAATGCCCTCCCCTCTACACCATCACTCCGGCCCCTTGCAATGTTTTAGAAATAGATATTTCTTGAGGTTTCATTGTAAGGTTGTTGCTTTCACTAACTTATGGGCATCATATATTATATAGATAACAAGTTTTGCTTCTTTTCTGTTTAATGTAGCTCACTTTGCCTTTGCTGGTGCTCAGGGACCTGGTGAGGGAACATGAAAAACGTCTCAAAACTGGCGGCTTTATTGAACTGGCACTGACACGAGGTAGTAATACACTGGTGAGTGTGCTTGGTGGCCGGTGTACTGTACACAAAACTGTGAAATGTTGCTCCCATCCAACGGTTCACACTAACTTCTCGGAACGTGTCAAAGCCTAAGGTCGCCCCACACAAAAACAAACGATGGGGCTCACGCACGGAGAAGGCTGGCCTTGGTTGAATTGCAGGTCATGTGTTCGGGTAGTGCATCATTGTCCTCGACACCGAGCTGCCTTTCCGTGAGTGGACACAGCTCAGCGTGAGGCACTGTGAGAGCAGATGGCTCTGTGGGCGTCACTCATCTGATTCTCTGGCTAGAGAAACAGTCATCAGATGCACCCTGTTCTGGGGTGTCAGACAGAGGGGACGGGTGAGTCCTTATATAATCGCTCTTTTTGTCCGTTTCTTTGTTTTCTAAGCAACAAATAAAAGGGGTTCATTCGATTTTCCTGGTAGACCATTTTGTGCCACATAGCTCAGCCTCGCCAGATTGTCGTTTTCAGGCCTTGAAGTCCAAACGATGCCTTAAAATCTTAACGTGCTCGGAGTGATGGTGAGGGTCTGAAGCAGATGCCTGCATCATGGGCGCAGGGCGGTGCTGGCGTTCCGGGCGCCTCGTTAGGGCAAGTGCGAGCACAGAGACAAAGACGCCAGTGCCGCCACCTGCACCGCCCGCGTGTCGCTTCCTCCTCTTTGGGTCAGATCCTAACACCGCAAAGTCATCAGTGGGTGAGTTGGTCATGTGACCACTCCAAGGCAGAACAAGACTCAGGTGTCCGATATTGCGAATTTTACCAAACGGTTCGGCTCCCCAACACCTAAGGGTGGTATTAATTTCCGTCACACAGAATAATCGCTCTCAAAGGCTCACATGTTTTCCGTTTCAAATAAATTGCATAGCTAAATAACCCACAGCCGATGTGAAGCGAGCTGGCATTAATCGCTTCCAGTTGGAAAAGTACTGTGCCCCCGTCCTCCCGCCGCTTCCCTGGGGCCTGGTGCCAGGCAGGAGCTGCTCTAGTTAAAGGCTCCCCTTGGCCACCAGTGTCCTGGTGCCTTCCCGAATCTGTCCCCAAAGCTCCAGACAGGCAGAACGCACCGGCTGAGCTCTGACTGCCCTTGAGGCCATGTTCGGGGGTAGCGAACTGCCACCCTTGTGGTCCCCTGTGTGTGTATATATCTCCAGAGGTCTGTGGTGGAAACATCTTCCGAACAAGCTCTGCCAGCGGTGTATGTGGTGCAGATGGTGACACCTGGGCGGTGTTTGGTGACGGTGACACCCTCTGACTTGCTTTTCCAGATCTGTGTCAGAACTCTTCTTAGCTCACAGAACTCTAGCAGAGATGGGGCTGTGAGGAAGCACTGGTCCCAGCCCAGAGGACATTGCCCCATCCTTCTGACTGCTCTGCACCTTCCCGCCAGAGAACAAAGTCGGTCTCTTGTTCATACCATGTTATTGTGTTGTCACGCATGTTATTTTAGTGGGGGTGGAAATGGTTGCTTGGCATCCTGGTAAGCCCTGATCCTCTCAGTAGAAATGGAGAGTGAGGAAAGGAATCTGCCTTGCGTGCTTTGATCCACACAGGCTCAGCAGTAAAGCGTGTAGTTGGAGAAGAGGAAAAAGGTTCGTCAGAGGGTGTCAACGTGTTTGGAGTCAGAGACTCCGAAAGGCCTCCCTGCCTGCCTGTGCTTGGAGGCTAGTGTCGTGCTCTGCTGGATAAGAATGTCCTTGGGTTCTAAAATACGTTCTTGGTCCTGAAATAAAGACAGCGTGTTGCCTCAAGTACCGGGGTGAGTTCTGCGGGAAGGAGGGGGTCTCACATGGCTACTGGTGAAAGAAAACAATTTGCTTGATATGAGGAAAGAAATTCAAATTTCTAGGAGCCTTCGCTTGAAAAATGTTTTCATCTTTTTATTTATTTTTGGGTCACACCCGGCATGCTCAGGGGTTTCTCCTGGCTCTGCACTCAGGAATTACTCCTGGCGGTGCTCGGGGGACCATGTGGGATGCCTGGGATCGAACCCAGGCTGGCATGGGCCGGCCGCGTGCAAGGCAAAAAAACTTGGGTCTACTGTGTGCAAGACAAATGCCCTCCTCTCTGTCCTATCTCTCCGGCCTCCCCACATAGGCTCTTTATTTTCCAGGGTTTTTTTGGAGAGGAAAATAAGAGGCCTCAAATTACCACCCATGAAAATACTCCCCTTCAAGAGCTATTTACAAAACTTTCTTTGCTAAGAAGCTACTAGGATGAGGGCCGGAACCATAGCCCAATGGGTAGGGCGTTTGCCTTGCACGCGGCTGCCCATGCTGGCCGAGTTCAATCCCCGGCATCTCATATGGTCCCCAGTAGGAGTAATTCCTGAGTGCAGAGCCAGGAGAAACCCCTGAGCATTGCTGGGTGTGATCCAAAAAAGCAAAAAAAAAAAAAAAATAATAATAAAGCTACTAGAATGAAAATGCTCAGCAGCTCCTTGGGGAACAGTTAGAATCATAGAATGTGGCTCACCATCCTGAATCAGCTTTTGTTTTTTTTTCTTTTTGGGTCACACCCAGCGATGCTCAGGGGTTACTCCTGGCTCTGCACTCAGGAATTACTCCTGGCGGTGCTCAAGGGACCATATGGGATTCTGGGGACGAACCTGGGCCACGTGCAAGGCAAACGCCCTACCCACTGGGCTATCGCTCTGGGCCGAATCAGCTTTCAAGAGGCGGAGTGGGAGGAAGGGGAGGGACTCCACCATCGCCGCTCCCTCAGCAGTCACCAGGAGGGAGTGAGTGGTTACCTCAGGGAGCTCCTGAGGAGCTCTGTGGATTTCCGGAGCCCCGAACGGGATTCCAGTGTCTTTCTCCCTTCCTCAGGGGGCAGGGGGCCAGGGAAAAGCACATGGTGAGGAGCTGTGAGGGGCAGTGGGAAGCTCTGCCAGTCCCTAGTGTGTGAGCAGTGGGGAGGGCAGGCACCAACCCACAGGTCAGGGCTCACTCAGAGGGGAAGAACCTCGCTGCGAGCTGGAGGTGCAGCCACCAACGAGCCCCACATGAGCCTCCAAAGACAGGAACTTGGTCCACTCCAGGACTGTGGAGAGCAGGGGAGTGGCAGCAGATTCTTGGCCCAACCTGAAGGGCCCTGATGGACACCTGATGGCCAAGTGTCTCTGTCTCATGAAGTGGCCGTTGTTCTGTACTGCAGAATTCTCAGACCTGCAGGGGATACTGGGCTCGCCTGGACAGTCAGAGCTGCGCTGGAGTGCAGCTGACAGGAAAGAAATCACTGAGTATGTGGTGGTGTGTGTATGAGAATGAGTGTGAAAGTATGAGAAAGTGTTGTGTATGGGTGTAGAGAGTGTGGATGTGTTCGAGTGTAAGAGTGAGTGTGTGAAAGTGTATAAGAGTGTGTGAGTGTTGGGGGCGGGGCCGGGCCATAGCCCAGCGGGTAGGGGCGTTTGCCTTACGCTGCTGGCCTGTGCCAGCCCAGGTTCGATCCCGGCATCCCATATGGTTCCCGAGCACCGCCAGGGAGTAATTCCTGAGTGCAGAGCCAGGAGAAACCCCTGAAACCCCTGAGCATCGCGGGTGTGACCCCCCAAAAAAGAGTGTGTTGTGAGGTGTGATAGTGTGAATGAGTGAGAGTGTATGTGAGAATGTGAATGTGTGTGAGTTTGTGTGAGTGTGAATAAGTGTGTGCGAAAGTGCGTGAGAGAGCATGTGTGAAAGTGTGTGCGTGTATGTTGTGAGTGTGTGAAAGTGTTGGTGTGCATGTGAGAGTGTGTGCTCCCAAATACCCCAACATGGTGAACAGGAAATGCTACAAATTGGGGACACCTTGGCTGCTGGACTCTGGCTGTGGGTTGGGGGGAAGCCTCAGTGGGGGGTGTCAGAACACAGGCCTGCAGCAAGCCTGGGCCTCCCCCTCACTCAGAAGCGCCCACAATGCCTGTGAGTCCGCCCCGCTCTGCCGCATGCGAGCTGTTGTGCCCCACAAGCGACCGGGCAGGTGCTGTACCCCACCCTACTCATACCCACTGCCTTGGCTGCTGCTATGGGCGCCTCTGAGTCAGAGGCGGACACTGAGCCTCTGGCCTCACAGTGGGGCAGTCCTGCTTTCCCGGGGTCCCCAGCTCACCTGGGCTTGGGTGTCCAGCAGCTTGTCTGAGGTCAGAGTCTCCCGAGGGATGGAGCCGGACAGCCCCCTGTGTCCTCCCAAAGTGCGGGGAAGAGCTATTAAGGCTCCTCTGTCTTCGAGGCTCTCTGTCCGCGAGGCCCTTCCTCCTTGGCTCCATCCGGAGGTGTGTCTGACTGCTGACTGCTGTAACTGAGTGGGCCCCAAACACTGGCTGGCACCCAACCCAGTGCCATTCCACAAGTGTGTGTGCTGAAAGAGGCCGCAGGGACTGATTGTGCCCTCTGCCTGGGCACCAAGCAGACACAGATAGGCTGGTGCCTGAGGCTGCTCCTGGCAGTGTGGGTGCAGGACTGGGACGCCGATGTGCAAACCTGAGCTCAGCCCACGGGCTCCATGGCCTGCGGAAGGTGGGGCGTCTTCTGCAGGGCCCCTCATCCATGGAAGCCGCCCCTTGGGGGTCCCAGTGCAGAGACTAGGGGAGACGAGGAAGGAGCCAGGCTGGGGCCAGACAGAAGGAAGTCCCCTCTGCAGAGCCTGGCAAGCTACCCATGGTGTATTTGATGTCAAAACAGTAACAATAATGGACCTCATTCCCAACGAATGGAGACGTTACTGGCGCCCGCTTGAGCAAATCTATGAACAACGGGAAGACAAGTGACAAGTAACAAGTATTCCCAAACTCTGTATAAAAACAAGGAACACCTTTTCTTGACTCTCATCATCCAAGTAGCTGTTTATCCTCCATCAGTGTGTGCCTGTAGCTCTATAAGCGGTGTGGACATGTGTACACACCATCTGTATTTCTACCATTGTGCGCACAGACCACATGTATGGTTTAGAGCATGTGCATGTATGCACATCTGTCCACATATATTGTGCATATATGACACATACATGTGTCCGTTTCTTCTGCATACAGATCACTATGTGTATAGCTTATGTGATACATATAAATTTACATGCATGTGTGCATGACACGTGTGTCTATGACTGTCTCTGCATTTATCTTGTAGCTCTAGAGAAATAGATGTGTATATGCCATGTTTGCATATATACATGTATATATGGGTATGTATATTTCATGTGTTTCATGCATACATGTGTATTACATAGCACAGGCATGGATAGTCCATGTGTGTCTATCCATATTTACTATGTGCATGACACTACAGATGTGTCCATGTTGTATGTGTGTATGTACGTATGGCCTGTGTGCATACAATACACATGTGTGTACTGTCCATTATGTGTGTACATCTCTGTGTGTGCTCTCCCTACCCTCTTGTGATGGGGCCACTTATCTCAGTAGTTTCCCCTAGGCTCAGGTTCTATAACAGAGACTGTGGTGTCTACAGCGTTTATTTCACTTCTCAGCTGTCCATTGGCTTATGTCCACTCCAGGTTGGGGCACTGGCTATTGGCCACATTTCCCTCTGGTAGCTGGTGTCCCAGCAGGAGGGACACAGGTGCATGTGAGGAGGCACCTGAGCCCTAGGAGTGCTCATGCACTGAGGGACCACTCAGGAAGTGCTGGCATGAGGGAGGCCGCTGGCCCAAAGCACGCCCTCAGCTGCACAGGCCACTGGAGGCCCCCGTCTGCAGACTCAGGCACAGCCAGAGGCAGGTGGGTCTGTACCAGGGCCCTGCTGGTGGTGTGAGTGGGGCCCCAGGCTGACAGGAAGCACTGGGACTGGTCGGAGGGATGGATGGTCCCTCTGGCCTCAGTCGGAGCCGCCCAAACCCAACACAGTGCCAGGTGCGGTCGGCCAGAATCCAGAGAGGGCTGGGAACCCCTTGGAGGTCACAGCGTACAACAACCTACACTTGGAATGTCGCTCAGATCTAGCGTCCAGTGGCCCCAGCCCAGGAGAGCCCGGCTGACGCCTAAATTGAATCTTTTCTCCTGGTCCTCACTGAGACCTGTGTCCCCTTGCTTCTCAGCTCCCTGGAAAGTAGACCCGGCCAGTGGGCAGGAAGCATGGGGGCCTGGACTACAGCCATCATCAGAGAGGCCAAGGGGCCAATGAAGTGAGGGAGCCTGGGCACAGGCCCTGTGAAACCATTTTGTCCCTCTTCATACCTCCAGCATGTATGGGGCTGCCTCTGACGTGTGGGGACCAGAGATATCAGGGGGCTGCAGTGGGGGTCTGACATTCCAGCCTGAAGGACCAGGATGGAGCTTCCTGCCCATCTGCACGGAATCAGACAGCAACTCCTACAGCGAGTGAGTGAGAGAGGGAGCAGGTTTATAGATGGGGCACATATGGGCAGAGGGGTTTAAGCAGGTGCAGATGAGGTGTGGACAGGCATAAATGGGGCACAGATGGGGAGAAGGTGGGGATAGAAGGCGCAGGTGGGGTAGAGATGGCACGTACTGCCCATAGACAGGGCACAGGGTCCAGAGGGAGCTGTAGATGGGGCTTCAGCATCAGTGGAAACAACAGGGAATGGTTTGATCCAAGGCAACACAACAGACCAGAAATTCCATTCTGAACTGACCAGCAGCCAATGACTCCCCCAAGCCACCACCCCCCAGCAAAAGAGCTGAGCACACTGCCTAGAGGTGGGGTCATCTGAGCACGCTGCCCAGCGGAGGGTCATCACACAGAGCTCTGGTCAGGTTTCAGAAAAGGAGGGGCTGGAGGCATCAAAGCCCCCAGCCTGTGAGTACAGACACTTGCCACGAAGACAGTACTGGGAGGAGATGCTCGCCTCATTCTGCTTGGCCCCCTACCCAGTGCCACTGGGGTGACCCCAGAACCAGCACAAAAACAGAAACACCTGCGGGGGCAGGGGCATCAGATACAAGCACCGCAAACCACATCCCAGCTGCCTCGTCACAAAAATCCTTGCTGCCCAACCATCCAGCTGGGCGGGGTGGAAACTGTAGGATGGCAGCATGGAACGTTGTGCGTACCCACAAATGCCCAGAACTCCACGCGGACTTGGGTGGTAGGCCGTGATTTGTTTTGGGACTTGGACCCAAAGACTGACTGAGTTCATCCCATGCCAAGAATGGGCACCAGATGGGGCGGAGCGATAGCCCAGCGGGTAGGGCGTTTGCCTTGCACGCAGCCGGCCTGTGCCGGCCCGGGTTCGAATCCCGGCATCCCATATGGTCCCCGAGCACCACCAGGAGTAATTCCTGAGTGCAGAGCCAGGAGTAACCCCTGAGCATCGCGGGTGTGACCCAAAAAGCAAAAAAAAAAAAAAAAAGAATGGGCACCAGAAAGACTAGACAAGCTTGGTGGGGGTGGAGGTGGGGGTGGGGGTAGGTAGCTAACAACCAGCTTAAGTTGTGCTCAGCAGCCCCTCTGGGATACCCAGCTGCCTGGATGAAGGGGACCCAGTTTGACCCCTCAGGATGTTCTGACTATCTCCCTCAAGAGGCAGCATCCCTCCCTCTCTCAGACTCCCCAAGCCCCATCTTTGCTGCTGGGCCTTGGAAGTGACTCTGTCCCCAAGTCCACCTGCTCCTCAGGCACTCACAGGTCCCTGGTTTCCCACCTGTCCTTCCGTTCACCCCTCATCATCCACCCACCTTTGCCATCCATCCACCCTCTGTCCGTCCATTCATTTACAATCTATACATTGTCTGGGGCGGGAGGCGATAGCACAGTGGGGGAGGGCATTTGCCTTTCATTGCGGCCAACCCGGGTTCGATCCCTGGCATCCCATATGGTTCCCTGAGCATCTCCAGGAGTAATTCTTGAGTGAAGATCCAGGAGTAACCCCTGAGCATTGCCAGGTGTGACCTAAAAGCAAAAACAAACAAAAATCTACACATTGTCTATCATCATGCATCAGTTACTCATCCTTAATTCTGTTTGTATACTTCTGACATCATCTACTTATCCATCATCTGTCCTTGCATCTGCTCACTATCCATCATCTATGTAGCTTATCTTCCATCCATCCAACATTAATCTGTTATCTATCCTCCAACTGTCTATTCTCATCCAGTCACCTACGTATTTATCCATTATCCACTCTTCTATTTTCTGTCCATCCATCATCTGTCATCCATACAGCACCTATTTCTTCTCTATATGTGTATTAGTTCATCTATCCATCCACCCGTCCATCCATCCACCCACCCATCCATTCATTCACCCACCATCCATTCACCCATCCATCCATCCATCCATCCATCCACCCACCCACCCATCCATCCATCCACCCACCCATCCATTCACCCCATCCAGCCATCCAGCCATCCATCCACCCACCCATCCACCCATCCATCCATCCATCCACCCACCCACCCATTCACCCACCCATCATCCATCCATCCACCCATCCACCCACCCATTCACCCATCCACTCATCCATCCACCCATCCATCCACCCACCATTCATCCACCCATCCACCCACCCACCCATCCACCCATTCACCCACCCATCCATCCATCCACCCATCCATCCACCCATCATCCACCCATCCATCCACCCACCCACCCATCCATCCATCCATCCATCCACCCACCCAGCCATCCATCCACCCACCCATCCACACCCATCCATCCATCCATCCATCCACCCACCCACCCATCATCCATCCATCCACCCATCCACCCACCCACTCACCCACCCATCCATCCATCCACCCACCCATCCACCCACCCATCCACCCATCTACCCATCCATCCACCCACCCATCCACCCATCCATCCATCCATCCACCCACCCACCCACCACCACCCATCCACCCATCCACCCATCCATCCACTATCCATCCACCCACCCACCCACCATCCACCCATCCACCCACCCATCCACACATCCACTCCATCCACTCACCCACCCAGCCATCCACCCATCCGCTCCACCACATACACCCATATGTAGCCACACACCCATTCACCATCACACCCATCCATACACCCATCCGTTCCTCTACCCATCCACCCATCCATTCATCCATCCACCTGTCCATCCAGTCACCTATCCATTCATCCATCTACACACCCATCCACCCATCCATCCACCCATCCATCCATCCATAATCTCTCTACCCCTCTCTTTGTTCATGACCTCTCATCTATGTTCCCATCCGCCAACCCATCATCTATCACCCTCCCTTCATCTATCCATCCAAGCATCCTTCATCTCTATCTATTCATTCATTAATCCATTTATTATCTGTCCATCCACTTATCTGCTATCTATTTTCCCTCACCCACCATATTCATCCATCTATGATCACTCTATCATTCATCCTCTCTCTTTCTCTCTCTCACTCAATCTCTCTCTCTCCATACTTGTTGCTCTTCCTCACCAAAAAACATTCACTGCCCTTCTCCTTGTCTCTTCCCTTGTCTCCCAAGTCTCTTCCCTTCTCCTTGTCTCAGTGACATTTCTGTCTGCGGGTCAAGCCCTGCCTGCCTGCCCTCGGAAAAACGCTGCACAGCCCCCTCTGTCACTCTTCCTCTTCTCATCCGATTAGCTGCATCTTGTTGCTGATTCTCCTTGCTCTTCCGGCCTTTGTGGGATTGTCTTCATTTTCTCCTTTTGTCTTGGTGAGGTTCTCTGAACTGTTTGCACATTAAAAAAAACCTTCTGCCTTCCACGCCGGCCCATTCTCTGTCTCCTTCGAGTCCCACGGCTGAGTTTCCTGTCCCTACTAAGGATGCCTGGCCCTAACCATGGCAACGGGCCCTCGAGCAGGGCAGGCAGCTCCCGCCCAGCCCTCCATCTACATGGAGAGAGCTGGAAGAGCAGCCTGGGACTTGGGGGGTTGGGGGATCCAGCAAATGTGGGACTTCGGGTCACTGCAAGTTTCAGCCTTGCCTGCCAACAGGCCCCTGCTCACTGGCGACAGTGGCTGGAAGTGGCTGAATGTTGTAAGTAATGCCAGCCACATCATGACCATGAGGAAGGAGCGCCAGCCTCCTGCGATGCACAGTGAGCAGAGACCCCCTCGACAAGGCCTCCTGCCCTTCACTGCCAGCTCTTGGCTGTCCCAGAGCCCACATGTGAATCTTCCCTCATTCTGCCAGGGTGGGAGCCTCCTTGTTCCCTACTGAAGTCCTGGCGCCTGATCAGAGACACTCTCCCCAACCCCGTGAGAGCAGGGGGCCCCACTTCCGGAGAGAGGGGCCCCTCTCCGGGCGCAGACGCAGTCATGCGTGTAGCCCCTAGTCCCCTTCCAAACCTCCCCCGCAGCCTGCTGGAGGCTCTGGGCCATGGAAGCTGGTCATGGCGCTCGGGAGGACCCCCTGAGCACACACATCCTGCTTTGCTCTCAGGAACCAGGACCTGAAGACCCCAAAGTCTCTGAGGCATGACCTGGGGTGCCTGGCCACAAGCCAGAGAGCTCCCTGCTGGACTTCCTCTTCCTGCCTAGTGGCCAGTGGCATGTGCTAGCCCTGTCTCCCACCACTAGGCAGCCTGGGACAGAGATGGCATTCCTGGGGTCACTCGCCATGTGAGCAGGCGGGCTGCCTCTCCTCCCGCTGGCCTGCCCTTCAGCTCCACAGATGAGCTGTTGAGGCCGCGCTCCACCCACTATGGCCCCCGCTCTGCACCATTCCAGAGGCCCAGCAGCCAGCCCCACCCTGGTCTAGAGGATGGAATCCCTCCCTCTCAGTGGCCTTGGGTCTCCCCCACTGTCCTGGCTGAGACCCCACCAGAGCAGACCTCTACTGCTATGCTGGCTCTACCCCACAGACAGGAGAGACAGACAGACAGACAGAGAATGTGGCCAGGGGAGTAGAGGCCTGTGCCCAGGACAATGCCAGGGTCAGGGATGGACAGTGTCCAGAACAGGGGAGGGACAGTGCTCAGCACAGGGATGGAGAGTACCGGGACAGGGACAGGGCTCAGACAGCTCAGGTCTGGGGCTTCCCCTTGCCATCTCTGGCACTGTGGTCAGTGAGGAACAGTCTGAGCTTTTCCACTGCAGGGACGGGCAAGCCAAGAACCCCGTTTTTGCACAGTAGAAATGAGGCAGGCCTGACCCTTGAGCCTGGGGAGTGTCGAGGCTCCTGGGCCCCACCCAGTGTGGTGGGTTCTGTGGTGAAGCGGTTCCTGAGACTTATCCTGGGCAGGTGTTCCCAGCCCTCATCTCTGCCTCAGGAACAGTCCTTCAAAGGACCAGACCAGAGGGGCATTCCCAGGCATTTGTGCCACTCGGCAACCCCAAATGTATGATGAAAACCAGCCCTGTCATGGAGAGTATCATGCTGAGTGGAGAGTCACAAGGAGAGGAACAGATAGAGAATAACCCATTCATTTGTGGGATATACAAAATAGTATGAGACTGTAGCTAAGGCCAGGGAAAACAGGGGCCGAAGGACTGGTCAATGGTTGGAAGCTTGCTACAGCGGGGAGGGCATTTGCCTTGCATGCAGCCGACCTAGGTTCTATACCCAGCATCCCATATGGTCCCCGAGTACCACCACAAGTAATTCCTGAGTGCAGAGCTAGGAGTAACCCCTGAGCATCACTGGGTGTAACCCAAAAAGTCAGAAAAAAAGAGGAGGTGAAGGGCAGTTAGAATAGAGAAGGGACCAGTGGGACAATGACAGCTAGGGATGATCATTTGGATAGAAGCTGAGTGTTGAAAGTAGGTAAAAGGATATACCTGATAGCCTTTCAGTATCTGTGTTGCAAATCATAGGCACAAAAGGAGAGAGAGAGAGAGAGAGGAGAGAGAGAAAAACTGCCTGCTAAAGAGGTAGGTTGGTGGGAGGAAAACCGGGGACATTGGTGGTAGGAAATGGGTGATGGAACGATATGACTGAAACCTATGACAGCTTTGTATTTCACTGTGATTCAATTAAAACCAATAGTCCCATGCAAATGCTTCAGTGGTTCACCTCCCCTGGCGCTCAGGTTTGGGGGTACCACCCCATCATATGTTCTCTCTGGCTGGGGCTATCCTGCACCCCGATCCCTGGGGACACCTGACCCCATGCTTAATGGTGGCAGCACCTTTCTCTTTTTTTTTTTAAATTTTATTGTATTGCTGTGAGCTAGACATTTACAAAGCATTTTGGGTTTCCTTTATACAATGTTGCAGCACCTATCCCTCCACCAGTGCACATTTTCCACAACCAATGTCCCCTGTTTCCCCTCCCCTACCTCACCCCATGCCTGCCTCTATGGCAGGCACTTCTCTCTCTCTCTCTCTCTCTCCTCTCTCTCTCTCTCTCATTCTCTCTTCTTTGATTGTTGAGGTTTGCAGTACATACACTGGACATTATGCATTTCCCTTTATCTACTCCCAGTACTCAGTTCTAGCACAGCATTGCCATTTCCGACTATTGTTGGCAGACTGAACCCTTCCCTATCTTAGCTAACCTCTGCTGCGCACACACACTTGTGTTAAATTCCTACCCTGGACATGCCCTCCTGTGTTCTATTTGCCTAGTCTTGGTCACTATCACTATCTTCCCGTTAATCATCTATTTGCTAGAGCGGGCACCAGTAATATCTCCATATGTCCTGTCTCATGCTAGAAGAACCCAAAGGCATCCGCTTGCTCCAGGAACATAAAGAGCCTCAAACCATTATATTAGGTCATGGGAATGACCTAATCTAAATGTTACTGGTATTTGGCATATCAAATACTACATGAACAGCTTGCCAGGCTAGCCGTGTGGGTAGCATACTGTTGTAGTTACCTCTAAATAAAGCATTTATTGATGAACCGGCTCGCGAGCCGGGCTGTGATAGTCTGGTCTGCTGGGTGGAGTTGTGATGAGAGAGAAGTCGGATGTGGAAAATGGCGGGCCCCATGGAGTAGGGGAGGGTGGTCTGGCTTGTTGTGAGGCTCTGCTGGGGTGGCAGATCAGGGCTAGAACCCGCCATGCCTCCTGGGTGCCTCATGAGCAGCTGGGCACAGGGAGAGCAAATAGCAGCTCTGCCCCATGTCTGAGAGTCTTTGGTTCAGCATACCTGGGCCAGATTGAAAAAAAAAACTGCTGCAGGGTGGCTGTTGATGATCCAGGCTGTGATAGTCTGGTCTGCTGGGTGGAGGTCTCATAATACTTTTTTTTAAATTACAAATAAAAAAAATAAATTTTTTTTTTTAGGTGGTTTTCCCCCCCCACCCCCCCGCGCCACCACCAACCCACCCGCCCCGTCCCCCCCCCCCCCCCCCCAGCCCGACAGGTTCTTTATTTCTTTCCATTTTTTTTTTTTCCTTCCAGACTATGGTTTAGAGAAAAAAAAAAAGGGTTGTCAGTGTCATAATATTTTTTATAATATCCCACAAATGAAAGCAGTCATTCTATAGCTGTCCTTTTCCTTCTGGCTAATGATCTCCATGCCCATCCATTTGTAGGCAAATTTCTTTCATGACTTCGTTTTCCTGACAACTGCATATTATTTTATTGTGTAGATGTACCATAGTTTCTTAACCCAGTCTTCTGTTCTTGGGTACTCAGATTGTTTCCAGATTTTGGCTATTGTGAATAGGGTGGCAGCACCTTCTGTGGGCAAACCCCAGCAGACGTGGCCCCACCTCCGTGCCCTCTGGAGCCGAGTCCCAGAGGATCACCAGCATCAGCCTGAAGCATTGACCCATCCCTGATGGAGTGCTAGAGACCCTCCTAAGCCCTCAAGCCCTCACTGTGGGTCCACATAAGAAACTGCGGCATGGAAGGTACAAGATCATGGGTAGGAGACAGGAAGCGTGGGGCCCCCAGGAGCAGGCTGGCAGTTGCCCCTTTGTCAGAGGTGATGTCCCCAATTCACACCACAAAAGGGGCATGTCCCCAGGACAGCTGGACAGACCCACCAGCAGCAGTGCCTCTTGGGAGTCTGATCCTCCCTGACATCATACGAAGGGCACCGCCCACTGCCACAGAGGCTACTAAGGGCATGGTACACCAAAAACCAGCTGGCTGGGGCTCGGCACCCCAAATTCCAGAGTGTAGACTTGCCTGGATACAGTGTCTGTCCCTCTGTGGGGAAAATTGGTCCAGGTATGGCCATGGATTTCACACAGGATTGGCACAGACACACAGACAGAGAGACTGGCCTGCAGGGTTCAAGCTAAGGAGTCCCAGTGATGATGGGAGAAGCTGGAAGCCCTGAGGACAGCCCCTCTGGGTAAAGGCCACATCCTACAGTCAAAGCCCAAGCCTCTGGGGCCGGAGCGATAGCCCAGCGGGTAGGGCGTTTGCCTTGCACGGCTGGCCCATGCTGGCCCGGGTTTGATCCCCGGCATCCCATATGGTCCCCCGAGCACCGCCAGGAGTGATTCCTGAGTGCAGAGCCAGGAGAAACCCCTGAGCATTGCTGGGTGTGACCCAAAAACCAAAAAAAAAAAAAAGCCCAAGCCTCTTATGGCATCCCTAGAGGCACCCCTGGTTTGAGCAGGAGCCAAGGCCCCATGCTGGTCCTTCCCCCAGTGTGGAGGGAGCATGTGTTCGCAGCCAGGCCAGAGGACAAGAGCCTGGAGCCAAACAGGCTTGAAGCTTCTGTCAGGAAAGGGATAGAAGCTCCCATGGCTGCCCTCTAAGTCCACACCAGCTCAGCAGCGAGACCAGGTCATGCTCATGGCATCCCCACCAAAGCCAATGGATGAGGGAGTCACTGCAGTTGGACCTGAGCAGACAGCAGAACAGGCATAGCACCAGTGCCTCCTGTCCCCTGCTCCAGAGCCTGCCACACACACATGCTACACAAACACAGCACATGCAGACATGCAGATGCACACACTCAAATCACCTTCATGTGTGCATGAACACACGCACGAGACACATGCAGAACCCGTAAACTTCCTGCAGAAGATAGACAGTCTGGGGCACCTGTAAGGTCAGGTGTGGGCTTTGGGGCAGCCCAAGGTGGAGGCTGGGAGGCAGGTTTCTGCCTCAGGCAGAGACGTTGCTAACACAGGAGCAGACACAGAAATTGGCTGTTAGCAGCTGCATCAGCGAGATTCTGCGGGGGCCATTTAACCTTCCATAACCTGAGCTCGGTGCTAAGCACACAACACTAGATGCTCGTCAGACCAGGCAGGACGATGGTGTAGGGGCACGCGGCTCTGACTCACACACTGCAGACCAGAGGACACGTGCAGACAGTCAGAAACTCTCTGGCCACCTGACAGTCTCTGCTGTATACACACACAGAACACCCTCACTGCATACAGACACAGAACATCCTCATTGTGCACAGTTACTGAACACACTCACTGCATACACACAGAACATCCTCACTGTACACAGTCAAAGAACACACTCACTGCATACACACACAGAACACCATCACTATACACAGTCAAAGAACACTCTCACTGCATACACACACAGAACATCCTAATTGTGCACAGTCACAGAACACACTCACTGCATACACACACAGAACACCCTCACTGCACACAGTCACAGAACACACTCACTACATACACACACAGAACACCCTCAATGTACAGCAAAGAACACACTCACTGTACGCAGTCACAGAACACACTCACTGCATACACACACAGAAATCCTCACTGTACAGTCACAGAACACCCTCACTGCATACACACATAGAACACCCTCACTATACACAGTCACAGAACACACTCACTGCATACACACACAGAATACCATCACTATACACAGTCAAAGAACACACTCACTGTACGCAGTCACAGAACATACTCACTGCACAGAACATCCTCACTGTACAGTCACAGAACACCCTCACTGCATACACACATAGAACACCCTCACTGTACACAGTCACAGAACATACTCACTGCACACAGTCACAGAACACACTCACTACATACACACACAGAACACCCTCAATGTACACAGTCATAGAACACACTCACTGCATACACACACAGAACATCCTCACTGTACAGTCACAGAACACCCTCACTGCATACACACATAGAACACCCTCACTGTACACAGTCACAGAACACACTCACTGCATACACACCAGAACACCATCACTATACACAGTCAAAGAACACACTCACTGTACGCAGTCACAGAACACACTCACTGCATACACACACAGAACATCCTCACTGTATACAGTCACAGAACACACTCACTGAATACACACACAGAACACCATCACTGTACACAGTCACAGAACACACTCACTGTACGCAGTCACAGAACACACTCACTGCATACACACACAGAACATCCTCACTGTATACAGTCACAGAACACACTAACTGAATACACACACAGAACACCCTCAGTGTACACAGTCACAGAACACCCTCACTGTACACAGTCAAAGAACACACAGTCATAGAACACACTGCATACACACACAGAACACCCTCACTGTACACAGTCACAGAACACCCTCACTGTACGGTCACAGAACACACAGTCATAGAACACACTCACTGCATACACACACAGAACACCCTCACTGTACACAGTCAAAGAACACACTACATACACACACAGAGCACCCTCACTGTACACATAGAACACACTCACTGCATACACACACAGACCACCCTCAATGTACACAGTCACAGAACACCATTGTATACATACACAGAACCCCTTCACAGCACTCACACACAAACACACACACAGAATAACCTCCACTGCACGCGCACACACACACACACACACACATCACAGAGAACACCCTCCACTGCATACAGGCACACCTAACAACCTCCACTGTGTCCAGACATAATGCCCACCACTGTACACAGACACGTAGAACACCCTCACGGCATCCAGACTTGCTCCCACACCCTGGAGATCAGAAAGGGATTTTGTGCACTCGCTCATCTGGCCAATACTGAATGCACACTCGGTGCTTAGCAAATAATTAATAGTAATGAAAATTGACATTGTAGAAATCAAAGTGAGAGGGCAGAGGGAAGGAATTGGTGTGGTTGTCAGACCTCAGCCCTAAAAGGGAACCGGCTGCTTCGGAGAATCTTTAATTAATTTTCGAGTTTCTCTGCTCCTTTCCACCAGATGAGCTTTCTCCTTTCCTGGCAGGGCTCTGCTGGAAGGGCAGTGCTGGGGGGGAGGGGTCGTGCCAGCGGTGCCCATCCTGGCCTTGGCATGCCCTGCCCCAGCTGAGCTCCAGGTGGGGGTGAGCAGCTCGCTGAGAACCCACTTCTTACACTTACTCTCCTACCTATGAATAAACCAGGAGGTCTTCCTCATTCAGACTAAAATAAAAATGCGCCTCTACTGTCCGATGCTCCGCCACTGAGCTGCGGCATTAACTTGTATTCTAACAAGATTAAAATATATTTGTCCTGGGGATTAGCATACTTAAGTCCCCTTTTGCCTTTTGAGCGGTGCCGGGCACTTTGATCTGCCGTGCGTGGCGAGGGCCCGGCCGGGCCCAGCTCCGCGACTGCCAAGTGTGAAATCGGCCTGATGTCATCCTCTTCCTTCATCTTTTACATCTTCCCCCAGTTTAATTATATTTCCGCCACAAAGCTCTGGCGTCTCATTCCGTATTCCAGTCGGACTAGGAAGCATTTAAAGAAGAGAAAGGTGTGGGTACATCCCCGGGGAGGGAGGGTCCTATCTCCCGCTTCAGCGCCCCTCACCTGCGTGTAAACGGCCGGCTCTAAGGGTGCTGGTGAAGAGGCCCGGGTCACGCCCTGAACTGGGTTGGGGGCCTTTGGGCTTCTGACTCTGTGGCTGGGGCGTCCTCACCCTCTGACATGTTGGTTTTGTTTCCTGAGGACTGGGAGATTCATGCAATGAGCCCCACGTCCAAGAACTTCGTCAATGGGGTAAATGGGAGCTCCATCCGCTCCCAAAGGGAATGTGTCCTGCTGATCTTTGACCCACTTGGAAGAACCAGACAAATGACCTCCCCACTCTGACCCCATATCCAGGCCTTCCAGGCCCTGCAAATTCCCAGAACTTCCCAGAGTGGGGCCCGCTGGCCACCATGGGTTACCTCCTAAAGTTCACAGGGCCGTCAGTGTCCCAGAGCCTCTTGGGAAGGGCAGGGGCTTGGCGACTTGCAAGGGGCTCTGGGATGGGGGTGAGTTGGCCCCTTAGAGCAGGTGCTGGTGAGAGGAAAGGAGCCCTGACCCACTGGTCCCCACCCCTGCGGAAGGTCCGTCGGGGCGTTCTCCCCGGGGGCTCTAGTGCGGATGAGGGGTGTCACTTCCACATACAAGCCTGCAGAATAGAAATGCAGATAGCTTCCTTTACATCTGAGAGCAGGCGGCGCTGGGAACGGCTCTCCCGGACAGGCGTCTTTGTTAGAGATTTTCCAGGGGTTTCCCCCACGGGGTGGGAATGAGGGGGGCCAGGTAACCAACAATAGTGCGTCCAGGCTCTCTCCAGGCCCCTGGAGACAATGAAGTGACGGCCCTGAGTTTTGTCCTGACCAGTCCCAGAGCCACCTTCTACTGTGAAGCTTCAGACGCCCAGGGAAAGTGGAAGCTCGCAGCACAGCGCTCCTTAAATTGAATGATACAATTATAAAATTATCTCCACGTAATTAACTCAGGATTAGTTTTCATTCCAGTTAGCATGGAATCAAAACCTCTGATGCTCCCAGCCAGAGGAACGGCGATTCACGGCAGAGTCCCTCAGACAAAGGCGCGCACTGTATCCATGGGTCTGGATGCCCCCTTGCTCCCAGGGGAGGCCGTTGCAGAAGTGGGGTGTCTGGGGCCAGGTGCGACTGTTTCCCCGCATTCCCATGTTCCCGCTGGCTGCAGGAGCTCAGGGTGGGAGAAGACGGGTGATTCCAGTGCAGAGCAATCGGGCTTGCACAGAAATCTTGCTCAGCGGAGGGGACTGAGGCCTGTGTCCTGCGCCCCGGACGCTTGCCAAGGGCCTGTTCCAAAGGCACTCTTTCTGGAGGGGGTGTGGGAAGACACTTGCTTGGCACACAGCAGACCCAGCTTCAATCTTAATATTCTGTTCCTCGAGCCCTGCTGAGAGTAAGCCCTGCGCACCATCGGGTGTGGCTCAAAAGACAAAAACAAACCGAGGACAGTTTCTGGGAGAACTGGTACCTAACACTGCTGTTTCCTTCTCGGCCTGTCCCCCTTCCCTGCCCTGACCCTGCACAGTTGTTGAGGGACTGCCTCGGGCATAAGGGAGCAGGTGGGGAGGCTCCCCAGTACCCTTACTGGCTTGGGTCCTTGGACATGTAGCTAGACCCAGTGGCCGGTCTTCCCGAGCCTGTTTAGGAGTTGTGACCTTGTGTCTGTGAGGTGAGAGGCTACTGGGGGCCAGGGGTGGGCACGATGAGCCCTGAACTGCTCGGACAGGTGGCCACTGCCCAGGGAACACACTTTCCTGCACCCCCAGGCAAACTGGTGGGTATGTCAGAGCTTTCTCTGCCAAGAACCGACCTCAAGTTATTTAAATATATAAACAGATATTCCCCCTACAGGTGTATATATAAACAGATATTCCCTGCCCAGGTGTAGTCTGTGGTGGATACCTGGGTGGGGGCCTTCCTGCTGGACAGCCTGCAAGGCCTTTGGCTGTGTGAATGGACAAGGAAGCAAGGTGGAACCTGGACAGAGTTGGGGCCTGAAGGGGGCTAGGGGGTGGGCAGGGCATCCTGGCCAAGTTGGGAGAAAGCGGCGGGCCTGCTGCTGGGACGGACAGCGAGGGGACGACACAGAAGCCGCCTGGCAGCTGCAGCCTGTGCTCACCCATCCAGAGAGCAAAGAAAGGGGAGGGGAGAAAGGAAGGGAGGCAGCACAGGGGGGTGGGGTGGGGGGTCGAGGTGGGGGAACGCAGAGCCGGACAGTCCCCTCTAGACAAAGGACTCCGCGGGAGGAGAGGAACCCAACGCCCGGCTCAAACACCAGCGGAGGCCCCTGCTCGCTGGCTCTGCTTCGCCAAGTTGCCCGTCTCGACAGATGGGCCGAGCTGGCCGCACGCTTCGCTCCAGACGCAGGCGCGATCAGAGAGGGGGCCCTAAGCCCGACCCGAGGAGGATGAGTCCGGTCCTCGCCGCTCCCAGGATGGACCGGGTGGGGGCGGAGGACTGTTGACTAGCTGGGCTGCTAGGCTGGGGGCACAGCCCTGTGACTCTGTTTAGTGCCACGGGCAAAGCGGGTTCAGGCCCGCTAGGAGGAGGCAAGGTGGCCCGTGGCATGGGGAAGGGGGTGGAAGGGTGGGGGGCGCCTTGGGCTGTTCCCCTTCTCCACAAAACCCTGAAGAAGTCCCCACACTAGCGTCCTGGGAGTCCTGGGCCTCGCAGGGCAGGAGCTGGGTCGAGTCCCACGGGTAGCGCCCTTCCGAACCTCGGGCTGGAGGCCGCGCCCGGCCCGCGCGGCTTCAGCGAAAGACCCGGGCGCTCGCGGGCGACTCCGCCTGATTAAGCCTCACCATTAGGGACCGCAGTGACGAGCAGCGTGACAGCCGCGGCAACGACGCCCTTTCCAGGCCGCAGGCTGCGGTTGCTGGGGCCCAAGTGGGCTTGGGGCTCGCGGGGTCCCAGCGCAGCTCCCGGAGCGCCGACGGACCTCCAAGGAGCAGCGGCTGGGCAGAGGCCCCAGGATGCTGCTCGCCGCTTGCCGCCGGTCGGCGCCTGGCGCTCGGCTAAGGCCGTTTTCGGCAGAGGCGGGACGGTCCGGGACCGCGGGCCGAGCCGCCGCCGAGCTCGGGAAGGGGGGGCGGGGGGACGCGCAGGCCGGTCCTGGGACCCGCAGGATAACTTGTCTCCGAGGAGGAGCGGGCGCTTGGCGACGCACCGGCCCCGGGGGCGAAGGAATCTTCGCGGGTCTAGCCGAGTGTCTGCGCTGTGAGCCCGTGAGGGCAGCAGGGTTCCACGCAGCCTAGAAGCCCCGTCTCTTCTCTTCAGCCACGGGAAAGACAATAGGGGCCCCGCCAGAGAGGGGTGTCCACAGGGGCTCCCCCTGTCCGGCTGCCCGCACTGGCGTGGCCACCCGCTCTGGCCTGGCCACAGCGACTGTGGGGCAGTCAGGGAGGCTCCCCCTCAGAGCAGCCACTAGCTGTTTCTCTCTGCCTGGCTGGACCCTGCAGCTCACAGGGAAAGTTCTGAAACTGTTGGCAAATGCTTCATTGGGAAACTGGCTGTCCCCCAGATGAGCATCCTTGCAGGGCCTGTAAGGGGCACCCCACCCACTGGGGTCCAGGTCTGAGACTGACCTGAGACAGAGCTAGAACCTCGGGCATATGGAGTCAGACCTCTTACAGAAAGCAGAACCAGGGGCAGAAAGTCTCTCGGGGAAGGCTGCTATCGGCTCCCATGCCTCTGACAAGCCTCTGCCGTGGAGCTCAACCTATCACACCTTCAGACTGTGCACAGGGGGCAGGTTTAGGGGTAGTGACTTTGTCGCCGAGCTGTTCTTTTGTTCAGCAGAGCCACCAACGGTCCCACAGCCCTGCTCTCATTTCACTTCTAGTCTGTGTGCCCACAAGAGAACCGTGCAGGAGGAATCAAGAGGCCCGTGGGAGCAGCCCAGAGGGCCCTGACTCGGTGCCTGTGGATACCAGGCGGATGTAGGCTGAAGTGCTCCAGGATCAGAGCACACTGTAAAGGTCACACTGAAGGTGCCTAGGCCCTCGTGTGTGGGCCTGAGGACTGGGACCGGGAGACCCCAGTGTTTCAGGAGCTTCTGTGATCCACATTTCTTCACTCCTGTGGCAGCGTTGTTCCTTCCCCCGACTCCCCTGCATGCTCTTCCAGGTCTTTGCCGGGGGTGATATCCTCTGTGCCCCCACCCCCATGAGACTTCCTGAAGTGGGAGAGCCCCAGCACAGACCTTTTGGGGGCATCTGTTGGAGCATGAGAATTTAAGAATGTTTTTTTCACCAGAAGACCAGCATTTGGGGAATGCATCAGGCACGTGATTCCCTGTGCTGCGCTGGTGCTCAGGACTTTCAGCTCTTCTTCATGTCCATCTGTCTGTCTGTCCAGGGCCAAGGAGGCTCTTGCAGATGGGGCGGGAGCGGGAGCAGAGACGTAGAGACAGACATCCAGGCACTCCACCTCCAACAGCCGCGAGTTTACAATAGTGGTTTTTTTTTTTATTTAAGGTAATTTTTTGAGAATTCAAACACACAAAACTGCAGGGGAAGTGCTCACAATCTTGATAACCACAGTTGTAAATAGAAACATTCATTTCTTATAAGATTATAAATATTTGATACTGGAACCGTAAAATGCACATGTTTTATAAACAAAAAAATTAAAAATAAACCAAAACAAAAAAAAAAAACCCTTTGCTTCCTAGCTAAAAAGGCATTTCCTAAGCAGCAGATGGTCCTTCACAGAAATTTAAATTACAACTTTCGTTTTCATAGTTTCCTTTTGGAAGAGTTTTATGCTAATATGTACAAAGTAAAACTGACTGCAGGGAAATAAAGCGGTTTAAGGCAAAGAGAGAGTCCCCTCGTCCCCTCAGTCTGCAGCCGGCCAGGGCTGCGGCCAGCACAGGGTGCCGTGGGCTGCCCCGCGAGCCGCAGAGGGACAGGTGGACCCCATTCTTTTACACAAACACATGACATGTGGACTTAGAGAGCTGGGTCTGCTTATATATATGTACTTGAAGGGGATATATTGGATATATTTAATTTACACTGTATCACACCTTCAAAAAATAAAATGTATATTTTAAAAAAAACAAGAAAAGACAAAAAAGTGATTAGAAATGGTTATTTACACATTTTTCTTCCTCCCTCTAGTCCCAGAGGATTCTGAGTTCCTTTCAAAGTCCAGGCTGCCTGTGTTCTGGGCAGCCGGAACGCAACATGCACAGGCCGGAACGCAAACATGCACATGGCCGGCGCTCTGAAAGGCCACGGTAGGAGAAGGGAAGAAAGAAAAGGGTAAGTCTGTGGGGTGCCTCTGCACCCCTGAGAAGGGGTGCTAGCCTGGAACCCCAGACCACCCCCCAGGGCAGAGACTGGTTGTCCCCAGGGGATCCCCTGACCACACTTTCACTCAAAGCGGGTCTGGGGAGGAGAGTTGGCGCTGGTGTTGCTGGACAGCAGCGTGGGCAGGACAAACAGAGGACAGAAGCAGGCAGGGCAGGGCAGGGCCAGGTAGGGGAGGGAGGGCCAGGAGGGGCAGGCTGGCAGCAGGGCCTCTCCTGGGAAGCCCTGTGCCCATCAGAACACCCCACAGTCTGCTGGCCCCCCCACGCTGCTGAGCCGGCCCCTTAGCACAAGCGCAGACAAAGTGGCAGGATTCGGAGAGCAAGTAGGAGCTATTTCTTCTCTTCACAGTCGCGTGAAATGCAGCAATAAAAATCTTTGGACTTCAGCAAGTTGTTTTAACGTTTTCTTCTTTTGAAATTAAACAACAAAACAATGTGTTCGATGTCCCATAATGGAGATGGGGAGGGAGGTTGAAAGATCAAACCTTAAGCAGCCCCTCCAAAAAATTTTTTTTTAAAAAGAAAGAAAATCATCAACAGCATAATCCCATAAACAAACAACAAAGACCACCTCAAAAACCATGTCTTCAGATGGGAAACTTGGACTCCTGCAGAACCTTGCGGAGGCGGAGGCACCGTCCAGTCCAGTCCCTGCCCGCAGCCGCACCTACTCACTGTCCGACTTGCCCTCTCGGGCTGTGGTGGAGTGGTTGTACAGGCCCTGGGCCATCAGGTGCACGGCCAGCGTGTTCTTGTTGCCCGTGGCCTTCTTGATCTTGGCGCGCTTGTTCTGGAACCAGATCTTGATCTGGGACTCATTGAGGCAGAGTTCCTGGGCCAGGCTCTGGCGCCGCTGCTCCGTCAGGTACCTGTTGGTCTGGAACTCAGCCTTGAGTCTCTGTAGCTGCTCGGCGGTAAAGGCCGTGCGTGGACGCTTGTCTTCTTTGTTGGGGTTCTTCTTCTTTGGTTTGCGGGACCTGGGGCCTGGGGGAAAGAGCGGCAGAGGTTAGCCTGGCTCTGGCCAGAAGCTGAGCTGAGCTGCAGGTTGGGCTGGCTCCCTCCCTGTGTCACCTTGGGGTGGAGGGGAGCAGTCAGCTGTGCTTGGGGGGTTCAAGCAGTCCTCCTGGAAAGGGGCATCTCGATGGGCTCTCCAGGTTGGAAGAACCCCCTCTAGAGAGAGCAAACCCCAGCTGGATCCATCTTAAGGATCAGGCCCATGGAGGGGGCCTCAGATGCTGAAGCTGGGGAGCTCAGCAAAAAGCCTACCTCCCCACGCCTGCCACTCAAGTTCATTGTTCCTTTCAGGAGGCCTGCAGGACCTTCCTAAGCAGAAGCCTTCTTAGGGTCCTCCACATCCCCCAAACAGGACAGCACCTCAGTTATGGCACCAGCTCCAGCTGCCTCCCAGAGTGGGGTGCCTCCAGGGAGGCACAGGGCCCAGTGACCTTGGGCAAAAGGTTCACCAACTCCCAAGTCCAGGAGTCAAACTTGAGCTCCCCATAGCCCTTCTAGAGGCTGCTGCAAGACAGCAGTGGGGGATTAGGGCTGGACTCCAGGGGGTCCTGTTTTGTGGCTGTCTGGGAGTAGTTAGACTGGGAGAGGCAGTGGACCTCAGGCCAGAAGACGTGAATGTGATGGGGGGCAAACCTAGCTGTTTGGAGAGGGACCCCAGGTCTCAGCCTGCCTCCCTGCAGGCCCAACCCCGGGGTCCCTGCGTTGGAGAGGGACCCCAGGTCTAGCCTGCCCCCTGCAGGCATTCCGATCCCATGGGGGTCAAACCTAGCCATTTGGAGAGGGACCCCAGGTCTCAGCCTGCCTCCCCTGAAGGCATCTCGATCCCAAAATTAAAAAGTGGGGTTCAGATGGCCTGGCCTGACTCAACACTGAAGGCTGTGCTCCGTGTGGGGGGAGGGGCCCTGGGGGTCCCACAGCCCCAGCTGCGAGCAGCATCTCCGGTGCCAGGCAGGGCATGGCTTTGACTTAGCGGGTGCAGATCTGGGGGTTATGAGACTGGTCTTAGGGTGCACAGGATGGGGAGGACATAAATGAAGCCTCACCCCCTGCCACAGACTCCCGCAACCCCTATCTCTGCCTCTCCTCTCCCAAGCAGCACCCCTTTGATCCCACATACCCCCCCCAAACTCCTCGTCTCAAGGCTCTTTCGTTAAATCCTGTGAACTGGTTTTCCAAAGACCGATTTTCACGGAAAAGAGATCTTGTTTCCATCCGAATTTTTAGTTCCTTTTCTTGCAAAAGGCTAAAGGCGCAGAGCAGTCCGGGCCAGCCAGGGCTGAGCAGGCAGGGACCGAGGCACAACTGGGCAGTGGGGCTGGATCCTCCCGCCTGGACACACAAAGCAGCACTCCTCAGGCCCACTGTGGGCCTCTATGTTAATTAAATATTAACAAAGGAGGAGGCGAGAACAATGGAGCAAATTTCAGATCTAGCTGCAGAAATTTTGGTTTCCTCAGGGACAAGCACCCGGTCCCGCAAGAGGCGGACGAGGGGGCCCTGGGTGGGCTACAGGACAAGCTGTGAGCAGACCCCACAGACCCCCGGGACTGGAGCAGTGCAGGGACCCGCTCCTAATGGCGGTTCTCGGCCACAGTCCGCTTCCCCTGTGGCTGCTGGGACGGCAGGGGCTGGGGTGCCGGGGAAAAGCCGGTGGCTGTCGGGCATCTGCACTCCCCAGGCTCGCCACCCCCCAAGTCCAGCTTCCCCCCCCCACCGCGGGGAGCACCCTCCAAGAGGAAAAAAAAAAACCTCAGGGCTCCTTCCGTCTCCTGTGCTCTCTCCACCCAGCCGGTCAAAATGGGCGCTGAGCTGGGGCAGCCCGGGGAGGCAAGGTCCCCTCCAACCTCCTGGGCCAAAGGAGGCCCAGGGAACCCCCACACTTTTCTTCCTGGTTACCTGGGAGTGCAGAGAGGGCGTGGGGTACTGGGGGTGAGTCTGGGGCGGAGGAGCTGGGCTCTGCTCAGAGCAGCAGAGCGGCCTTAGGGTTGGGAGGCCTCGATTAGGTGGAACCTAGCTTCCACCAGGGACACTCCAGCAGCCAGAGCAGAGCGGCCGGCCAGGGGTCAGCACAGTGAGACCCCCAAAGTCCTGGAAGTCAGGCGGTCTGGTCCCCGTGGTGGCCCTTCTGCTCTGTTTGTGCTCCCACTCACCGACCAGCAGCCCCAGCTGCACGCAATGTCCTTTGCTCTGTCTTTGTGTGTGTTTGGGGTGGAGGGTGCTCTAGTGTCCCTTTCTTCGGTTAAGTTCCCGAGCCAGTGCCACCCGCAAGCCGGCGCGCGGGTCCCAGACTCACCCGACGAAGGCCGGTCGGAGTAGCGCGTGCAGTAGACCCAGGCGGGCCAGAGCATGGGCTGCGCGCCCAGGTTGGCGCCGGCCTGGGAGCTGTCGGAGTCGGAGCTAACCGACAGGTCTCCTGCGCCCATGCCGCGGGCCTTGAGCGCCCCGTCCAGCGCGCCCCCGGGGTCGCCCGCTTTCTGGGCACTGGTGTGCAGCGAGAGAGTCTTGGAGCCGCCTTCGCCGTCGCCCGGCTGGTCGCCCTCGCCAGCCGGGAGAGGCCCGCCGGCGCCGGGCGCGCAGGGCGGGTTCAGCCGCGGCTCGGGCCGAGCCCTGGAACTGCTCCGCGCCTTCGCCCGCGCCGCCAGCCTCGCCGCTTCCCGCGCCGCCCTCGCCGCCGCCGCGCGCGCCCCCCGACCCGGCGCGGCACGTCCCCGCGTCCTTGCGCCGGCCGAACTCGGGCCGCAGGATGTTGTCGATGAAGAAGTTGGTGATGCGGTGCGGGTGCTGGTGGTTGCCCGGCGCCTGCAGCGCCGCGGGAAGCATCAGAGCGCGCCGGCGGCCGGTGTCCGCGTCTCCCGGGCTGCCGCCACCCGGGCTCGGCTCCGGCAGCCGCTGCCCTCAGCCGCCGCCGCTTCGCTGGGATGCGGGTCATCCTCCTCCATGCTGGGCGAGACGGATCCCGAGCGTGCGTTCCGGGGACAGCACCCCAACCTCCCGCGATCAGCCGCCCGCCAGCCCGCGGCCCGTCCGCACCCCGAGCCCGCTGAGTCCTCCGAGGAGAGCGCGGCGGCCGCGGCCAGGGCGGAGCTCCCCGAGTCTCCGGCAGCGCTCCGGGCGCAGCCACGTTCGAAGCCACCCGCGGAGGCAGCAAATAGCAGGAGGCGCCCGCGCGCGCAAGCCCCGAGAGTCCCGACCGGGTCCTGGCGTCGGAGGGCGACCCCCGCCCCCAGCGGGGCGCTGGACGGTCACGGGGGTCCGGCGGGGGGGCGCGCGTTCCGTTCCGTGTCCGGCGGCCGCGCAGAGCCGGCGCTGGCACTATGCAGGCGGCCCTGCCTCGGGCCACTCACGCCCGTCCGGGCCAGCTGCGGGCCCCGCCGCCGCCGCCGCCACCCGGCCGCCCCCGACTTCGCGCCCCGGCCGCGCCTCGAGGGTGCGGGGCTCCCGCAGCCGCCCGCATGCACATGGGGGCCCGCGGGCCCGCGCTGCGCTCCGCCTCCCAGCAAAGGGCCGGGGCGCCCCGGCCGAGCCCCCGCCGAGCCCCGCGGCCCCAGGAGCATCGGGGAGCGGCGGGCCGGGCCGGGCTGCGCCCCCGCGCTCCTCGCCGTCTGCGCGCCCTCGCCGGCTGCCGCGTCCTCGGCGCGGGCTCAGAACGCCAGCTGCTCCGCGCAGCCGGAGACACTTTCACTCTGGATTTTTGTTCTTATTTTTAACCGAGCCCCCTCGAGTGACGTCGCGGGCCGGTCTCCGGGACACGTGCCTCGAGCCAATGACCGCGGCGCCGCGTGCCCACGTGACGCGCCGCCGCCGCCCGGTGACAGCCACCCGCCCCTCCCCCCTTAAAGTGGTCGCAGCCGCGGGCCGACGCGCGAGAACCGCGAGCACGTCCCCACGCGGGGCGCGGGTGGGGTGACGCCTGGAGACGGCCCCCGCCGGCCCGACCTGGGGTGCAGACAGGGCCACGCGCCGCGAGATCGCTGTTTTTAACATTTCCATATTGTTTACCGTGGGCGAGAATCCCACAATTCCTTGCACAAAAATGCATCAATAATATTAAATGAGCTGGCGAGATACAAAGGGACGTTTGTAGCCCGCTTTCGTTGCTGAAGGAGAGGGACTCGGGTACTCACAGCTGACCGGGCAGTTTCCGTCCTAGACGCGGAGCTGGCGAGCGGACCCTGCTCTGGCCGTTCAGGCGCGTGGCAGCGGGTGCGGGTGCGGGCGCGGGTGCAGGCTACGTGCGGGACAGGGGACCAATGGGACCCATACGGGAAACCTGCCGCGGTCTCTGGGAGCGGCTGCTCCATTCAGGACGGGATTTGGGGCTGGGTGTACTAAGAGAAATGAAGAAGCCAACACTCATTACAACGCAATCTTTTTGTTTCTGAAAAGGGAGGGGGTACCCTCCAGGCTCTCCGACTCTCAATTCCAGCTTCCGAGGTCTCTAACCCAGGAGTGGAGGAGGGGGCGAGGCCGCCAGGACGCTCACCTCGTTTTCTTTGTTTTAAAATCCTTGATATTAGTTTCTCCCGGAGACCGGGGCCCAGGGAGGGATGGGGAATTAGGGCCCCAAAATGAGAATGGAGTCCCAATTCTTCCTCCCCCCCCCTCTTTCCTCGACCCCTTCCTAGGCTGTTCCTCACCATTGCCTGAAAGTCCAACCGCAACTTCTATTCCCTACCCTCACCCCTCTGGCTCTGTTCTCCTTGACCAGTTGCAGACAACCCACTAGACACATTGGCTGACTCTTGTCCCTCATGTGGAAAAAAAATGTTTTTTTAATTTGTTTTGGGGCCACACCCAGCTAGGATCAAGGCCTACTCCTCTCTCTGTGTGGTCAGAGACCACTTCTAGCTGTGCTGGGGGGACCCTATGAGGTGTGGGAGAAGGAACCGGGTTTGCGACCATAGCAAGCGCCTCTCCCACTGTGCTTGTCTCCAGTCCCATAAAATGCGTCTTTGTTGGTTTGTTTTGTGGCCACACCTGGTGGTGCTCAGAGCTTGCTCCTGTCTCTGTTCAGGGCTTACTCCTAGTTCTGTGCTAAGGGATTTATTTGGTGATGGGCAGTAGGAAGCAAAATGCTTTATCTCTCCAGCACTCCCTACCCTGTAAATAACATTTTATTTTATTTCATTTGTTTTTTGGTTTAGGGGCAACGATTAGGGCTTATTCCTAGCTCTGCACTCAGGAATTACTTTGGCAGGGCTCGAGGGACCATATGGGGAGCTGGGGATCGAACCTGGGTCTGCTTTGTGCAAGGCAAATGGTCCCCCGCTATATTATGGCTCTCCACCCAGCATTTTCATGGAAATTGGGGGGAGGGAATCCAAAAGGAAACTTCGGGTTTGGAAAAATTGTCACAATAACGGAATGGGGGAGGACGAAGAGAACCAAGGCCCGGCTGCGGCCGGGAGACACTGAGAAGCTGTGAACTAGAGACCAGCCTCAGGGGAAGGCCAGCAGGAAGCGATGCATTCCCCCTGGGAGACCCACACTCCTAAGGAGGGAGGAGCAGGTGCTGCTGACTCACCTGGCCACAGGTAGATGGGCTGAGGCCCTGGAGGTCAGAGGGGAAGTCTGAGGAGAGGGGCGCATTGGCCATCCTGGCCCCTCAAGGGGTCCCTGTCTCACTCCCTCCCTCCTCGAGGTGTGGCTGGACCAGTCCAGGGCCACACCTCCCTGCCCTCCCTCCCTCCCTCCCCTCCCTCCCTCCCTCCCTCCCAGGGTGTGAAACTTGTCCAGGAACTTGATGCTGGTGCAGATTTGTGGGAACAGCCTGTTGGCACCTGGAAAGAGGGTGTCCCTGCAGCTGTGGACATGCCAGCCTGGAAGCTAAGCGGCAGCCCCTGTTTTCCTGACCTTGCTGGGCCGGTGGCCGCCGGGGTCCTGGACCTTGGCATCCGGCAAATCTTCCCTAATTGATTCTCTGCCTGCCTGGCCAGAAGCAGTCAGGGCTACTCCCAAACCAGACGCCAGTTTCCTGGCCCTGGGACCTGTGCCCGGTCGCTCCTGCACACACATGTCCCCACATCTCCAGCTCCTGTCGGAGACACTCCCACCGCACCCCACTCCCACCCTTGGCCGCAGCTGCGGAACTCGTAGCCCGCCCCCGCCCCACACTGGGGATCCAGGATTCTGGGACTGCAGGGACAGGGACGAGAGGGACAGGTGGAACGGGAAAGGCAAGGGAGGAGAGAGGTCATTAGAGAGGGCGTCAGACCACCCCCTTGGCCAAGAAACTGCGGTCATGGTTGGGGGGCAGTGTGCCCACGCACCGAACTGGGAGCCAGCAAGGAGGACAGGGCGACGCTGCAGAAGCTGCTCGGGAAGCAGAGACGTGGGCGTGCACAGGAGGTCCGGCCCCGCCTCGCGCGTAGTTTGCAGCGTCCGGGCCGAGCGCCCTGGCCCTGGCCCCGCGGCCCTCCCCTCCGGGTCGGCCTCCCTGCGTCCTCCCCGCCCCGCCGGCCGGCTCCGGGGCTCCGTGCTGCCGGGCGGGGAGGCGCGCGGCTGCGGTTCCGGAGCGTCTCCCCGCGTCCAAAGAAGCAACGGCCTGTCCGCACGCCGGGCGCCGAGCGGAGAAGCGGCCGTGGGGCCCCGGACTTGTGGCTTCGGGAAACAAGGCCCAGGAGGGGCTTCCTGAGACACACCGCTCTCCCCACCCGCTCCCCGCATGTCTCCAGGGGACCGGAAGGGTGTTCGCGGAAAACCAGCGCGGTGCAGTCGGCGTGAGCTCGCGGAACCCTGGCCCCACGCCGGCGCGGGCGCCCACCCGTCCCGGCGAGCGACGTGCCCCGAGTCCCGAGCGGAGCGGGCAGGGAAGCCTCAGCCTCGGCTCCTGCCTCAGACAAAGGCCCAAAGGCTCGGACGGAGGAACGGGTCTTTGCTGGTCCCACCCTCTCTCCCAGGGAGACACACACAGACCCACCTTGGAACTTGGGGCCTGGTCAATGCTCAGGGGCTACCCAGAAAGAAAGGGGTTACAGGCTGCAGTGGGGGCCTCTGTCCGGGGAGGCAGGCATGTGGGGTACCTGGCTGTGTGGATCGTACCACCCCTCTCCCTTCCCCCTTCCCAGACCGACCCCAGGCTGCCTCAGGCTGGGCAAGGCAGGTCCAATGCAAACTGGCACAGATGCACCTGAAGTGGGGAGAGAGAGCACCCCTTTCTGAGAGTGGCCCCAGTGCCAGCCTTGGGGGCCCTGGAAACGGACAGAAAGTGGGAGGGGGCCGGAATGATAGTCCAGAGGGCAAGGTGTCTGCCTTGCATGTGGCCGACCCGGATTCGATTTCCTGCATCCCATATGGTCCCCGAGCACCACCAGGAGTAATTCCTGAGTGCAGAGCCAGGAGTACCCCTGAGCATTCCTTCGTGTGACCCAAAAAAGAAAAAAAAAAAAAGAAAAAGAAAAAGAAAAAAGAAAGTGGAAGGCAGAGGGCCCCTAACCCCAGGAAACTGAGATCTGTGTTAGGAAGTGAGCCCCACCCTCCACCCACAGCCACAGACTTTCTTGAGAGACCGCTTTGCTCACTGCTTGCTGGAGAGCGTTTCCCCTTCTGTTTTCCCAGCTTGCTGCAGGCTGAAGCCCAGGACCACTGCAGGCTCTGGACTGTGGGTCCTCATCCTGTCCACTGGGCGTCTCTCCTCTTTCCCCACAGAACCACGTACAGGGCTGGCACTGGGGGGCTCTGTGTCTGAGGGTGCCATGCTTAATGGAAGCTTCATGAGGGGATGCCTTGTCAGGTTGCTGGGGCAGCCCCCATTAGCTTTGCTGGGTGTTGGTCAGAGGCACACACACTCCTAAGACCGGTCCCCTCAACATGCGGAAATACACTTAGAATCTCTGTACCCCCCCAAAAGGGAATCCTGGATTGAACTGGGGGTGTTTGGAAGTAAGAGCCTCTGACTTGGGTGGGGTTCAGCACCCTCTTCCATACAGAGGTCCTGGAGCTGCCCCTATCATTTCTGGGTTGTCGGAGGTTCTACATCAGACTCCTTTGAACCCCAGAAAGGTGCCACAGGTGCCTCTGTGCTTGCTGGCTTAGGCTCCCTGTGTTTGGAAATTTTGGGTAAGTTCAGACATTTGGGGGGAAAAAACCACGGGGACTGGACCCAACCCAAGTAACCACAGCTAATGAGCTGGAGGACCTCTCAGCCTGGGAGTTAGGTCTAAACCTTCCCCACAGCATCAGCAATAGAGCCGTGGGGGCTGTCGGGAAGTGGAGGAGCACCAAACCGTGCACACCGAGAGGGGTTTTTTAGTTTATGTTCCAGTGAGTCAGGAACGGATTCTTCCATCAAATAAACAAATTCAGATGCACAGCTGGACATAAAAGGAGTAAAGTAAGGGGCCGGAGCGATAGCCCAGCAGGTAGGGCGTTTGCCTTGCACGCGGCCGGCTCATGCCGGCCTAGGTTCGATCCCCGGCATCCTATATGGTCCCCCGAGCGCCGCCAGGAGTAATTCCTGAGTGCAGAGCCAGGAGTAGCCCCTGAGCATTGCCGGGTATGACCCAAAAAAAAAAAAAAAAAAAAAAAAAAGGAGTAAAGTAAACTGTCGGTGACTGATAAAATTATTGCTCAATTCCGCCAAGCTCAACAGAGTTGACTTTTAACAGGATGATCTAATGGGGGGACCCTTCTTAAAGTTCAGGGGTGGGGGACTGCTCACCCCCCAACACTGCCTTGCGGAGCTGGGCTCTGAGAGTCGGTGGGCCTGGAGAAGCCCTCTCTCAGCCTGCAGGTGCCTGCAGTGATCTGGTTCCTTGGCAGAGGCCCAGCCTTGGCCATTTCTGGGGCAGTTGCCCTGAGTGTTCCCCCGACACACAGTGCCCTCCGGACCCCCAGAAAATAACTGCAACTTGAGTCCTACGTCCCAAACACCCCAGGTCCATTCAGTCGCCTCTGCAGGCAGGGGCCCTGGGGTGACTTGCTTATGTTATGGAGTATCTGTCTCATACCAGACAGCTGCTGGCTGAGACACAACAGCTGGGTCAGTCAGCAACAGCAACAGCTGGGTCAGTCGCACTAGGTGCGACTTTACCCCTGTTGGAGCAGAGGGTGGATTGCCTCTGCTCCCCCACAAGGGTGGAAACGCCTCACATTCCTGGGGATTTACACCTCCCTGGGAGCCCTCCTCATTAACCAAGCTACCCCACACTCCAGGGGAGGGAGGGACAGTCTCCAGGTGGGGAGGTTTAGGGCCAAGGGGAAAGGGAGGCCCCTTGAGGCCAGTTTGCAAGGCTGAGTCCAGCTGTTCTGGGAAATGCACCTTCTGCTGGGAAGGGTCCGCAAAGCGCTGAGTGGAGCCAGAGCCACAGCGGGACACAATGCCGAGGAACTGAACTCCACAGCTTCTCCCCAGCCAAGTTCAGTCAAAACACTGGGGAGCCCAGTGCTGGGTGCAATCCTGGGGTGCAGGCTCAGCTCCGAGAAGCCAGAGCCGGTGGAGTTCCTCGGTTCCAGCATCACCCAGAGAGAACCTAGAGGTATTTGAAGCCCCAAGCTCAGGGGACAGTCTTCCGATGTCTGGGCCAGAGTAGCCTGGCTGGGTACCACAGGGTGCAGGCGGAGCGCTGAATAGGGGGTGCAGGACAGGTGGAGAGGGGCACAGGGGCACAGGCCTTTACTCTCTTAGGTGTAACTTGGCCTCTTCCTCCACAGCCAAGGGCGCCCTCCCCCAGGCCCCGCAGCTGTGAGCTGGGTGAGGGGCCAGGCCAGAAGCGGTCCGGCGGCGCCAGCCACCTGGTCCGTGTCCGCAGCACCGGGAGCACAGTCCTGGGGTGATCAAGTAATCGGGGCGTGCTGCTGAGCTTCGGGCCTCAGGGGTTGGAGGGCGCGGACTGTCCAGCGCAGGGATGCCATGCGCGCTCCCTGGAGCCGGCCCCTGCCACAGCGCCCGCGTGAAGCCGGTGGGAACGCCGACCCGAAGTGGCGGGGTGGGGGGGGTGGCGTAGGGGCGCGGATCTGCAGATGGCGGCGGAGCGAACCTCGCAGCTCACAGATCAGAGGCCGCCGCCCCCTGCGACGTGGTCCAGTGAGCCGCGCAGTCCGTGGTCAGCGACAAAGGGGGCCGGCTGGGCTAGGGGCCGCTGCCCAAGGGGAGCCCAAGCTGCGAATTCAAAAGCCTCTGGTTCCGGAAGGGGTGGGCTTGGGGCTGGCAAGCGCCCCATCGCCCAGTACCCCTCAGCAGCCATCTTCCCACGTTCTGGCTCGGGGGCCGGTGGGAGGGCAGAGAGGGGAGAGAGAGCTGAGAGCTGGGGGAGCCTGGGGGTGGTGGGTGTCTGCGGGATCATTTCCCCACCCAGGCGACCCCCAAACTGCCTCCTGCCCAACTTCCCGCTCCATGCCTGGCCCTCTTTTGCTTTCCGGTGAGGGGCGGGAGGCGGCTTAACCGGAGGGGGGGAGAGGTCAGAGGTCAGGAGAGATTATGGCTCGGTGACCCCTCTCATCCTCAGCGGCCCCAGGGGGCAGTCACTGAAGCAGGGGACCCGACTTTTTTTAATAAACCCAAGTGGGCGGAGGTCCCAGGCAGGGAGAAAGTGGAGGGAGCAATGGGAGTCGCCCCTCTTCCCACCGCAGCTGGTGTCTCCGTGTTTGCCTGCACAGATGCACTGTGGGCAGTCCGCTCTGTCCACGTTCTGCCCTGACCTGCCGCAGCAGGTCCCTCCCCTCCATGCCCTGCCCGTACCTGGGATTTGTTCTGGTGGCTGCAGGCATCTCTGAGCGTCTGGAATCTGGGTTGATTGACAGCTTCCTGCCCACTCACCTGCAGTCTGCAGGCAGCCCCGCCCCCCGCCCTACACCCTTTCCATGGAGGGTCTTCCTCCCAGTGCCAGAACTGGGCTGTGATTGTGATGGTGTGGCCTCGAGAAAGGACGTGCTCTGTCCACACTGTCCCCTGGCAACTCTGAGCCTGGTGACCTGTTTGACTGTGAGGAGGTGTCATACCTGGTGCACAGGAGCTCAGTGGAGCACAGAGCCTGCATGTGTGAGGCCCCAGGTTCTGTTCCCAGGCAGGAAACAAACACCGTAAAGAAAAAGGTTTTAGGGGCCGAGAGACAGCACAGCAGGTAGGGCGTTTGCTTTGTATTTGGCCCACCAGGGTTTGAACCCCGGCATCCTATATATGGTCCCCAAACACTGCTAGGAGTAATTCCTGAGCCAAGAGCCAGGAGTAACTCCTGAGCATCCCTGGGTGTGACCCAAAAAGAAAAAAAGAAAGAAAAACAAGAAAAGGGATTTACCTAGTTCCAGCAGACCAGGAGCAGGTCACTCACTCCTAGCCTCCCAAGCCCGCATTTGTGAAGTGAAGGTCGGTGCTGACCAAGGGTGGCCAGGATCTAGCTGAGCCGCGGCATGGTATGAGGTGCCTGGCTCCTTCCCACTGCTCAACAGTGCTGCTAGAGGCTCACCGGGCGTTCCAAGGGTGCAGGCAGAGGGGAGCACAGAGCTGAGAGCCCAGCGAGGAGCACAAAGCTGAGAGTCTGGCAGGGAGCACAGAGCTGAGAGCCCAGGGGGCACAGAGCTGAGAGTCTGGCGGGAAGTACAGGTCCTGGCTCAGTACCTGGTCCGCCCCACTCTCCCCCCCTCAGAGTTGCTTGTGGGCCACAGGGTTGAGCCCTGGTTGAACCCGGGTCGAACCCAGCATGCAAGGCAAACACCACCCCGTGTACTGCCCGCCCGGGGCGCCTGCAGGCAGGCGGTTCCTCTTTGCTGGGGCTTTGTGTGTGTTTGCTTTCAATTTCCAATCTTTTGGGGCTTTGTATGTTTTTAGGGGTTTCAGGCTACATTCTGCAGTGTTCAGGGCTTGCTCCTGGTTCTGTACTCAGGATTTTCCAGGCAAAGCTTAGGGGACCAGTATGGGGTGGTGGGGTCAATCCTGGGTCACCTGTGTGCAATGCAAGCGCCCTGCCCACTTTGCTATCACTCTAGCACTTGTTTATTTATTTATTTCTTTATTTATTTATTTTTTTTTTTTTTTTTTTGCTTTTTAGGTCACACCCGGCAATGCTCAGGGGTTACTCCCTGGCTCTGCACTCAGGAATGACTCCTGGCGGTGCTCGGGGGACCATATGGGATGCCGGGGATCGAACCCGGCCAGCACAGGCTGGCCGTGCAAGGCAAACGCCCTACCCGCTGGGCTATCGCTCCGAGCCCCAACACTTGTTTATTTTCACTCACCATGTAGTTTAGTTTATTTGTTGTTTTGTTTTGTTTTATCTATTTATTCTATCTATCTATCTATCTATTTATTTATTTATTTATTTATTTATTGCTTTTTTGGGTCAACCCTGCAATGCTCAGGGGTTACTCCTGGCTCTGCACTCAGGAATTACTCCTGGCGGTGCTCAGGGAACCATATGGGATGCTGGGGATCGAACCCGGGCCGGTATGGGCCGGCCGAGTGCAAGGCAAAAGCCCCACCCGCTGGGCTATCGCCCGGCCCTGTTTTGTTGTTTTAAAAAAGATTTCTTAGAAAGTAGAAGAGAAAGGAAGGAAGCTCCCCACTGGGGAGGAACTTATAGTACTCGTATTTGCTTAATAACTGGTTGAACGGTCTTTTTTGTGGCTCCCCAGTGGTGCTCATCACTCCTGGAAGGATTTAGGGGCCCATATGAGATAGCGGGATCAAACCCCGATCAGCTGTGTGCAAGGCGCAGGCCTTGCTCTGTTTATTAGCCCAGCAAGCAGTGCGCTCGCTGGTTGGGGCTACGTGTCTGCCTCTACTTTTACTCTCACTGTTGTCAGCGGTTTCCCACAGCCAGCTCTAGCCGGCACAGACGTGACGGTCTCCTCTCAGGTGGATGTGGACAGCGACCATCACACAGCCCTTCTCTGTGTGGTCCTGCGGGCCTTTGTGTCGTGGTGTGAATCGCGTCATGTGTCCGTAATCCAACACAGTCCGGCCATGCAATACTTACGGTTTTGTGAGTCGTGTATCTTTCCTTGATTTCTTTCTGTATTTAAATCAGATGCTAAGACAGGCTTTCTTTCAGGAAATTTGGGAGGAAAGCAAAAGCAACCATTTTCTTCCTCCGTCAGTCTATGTGAGCCCCAGCTGGAGGGCCTGCAGCTGGGGCAATGTCTTCCCTTCAGGCCCAGCTGGATCATGTGTGACCAGCTGAACGATGGAGAACGTCCAGCTGCAGAGGCCATGATTCTTTGCATGCGGTGACTCAAACACACTCTTGAGAGCAATGTCACCAAGCACAGAGCCTGGTGAGAGCCAAGCTGGGCACAGGCCCGGGCACGGGAGCTGGCAGCAGTGCCCCGGCCATCTGCTGCACCCCAGCAGGCAGCACCCACGCAGTGAGTCATGTGTGTTCTAAAGAACTGAAGGAAAGGCCAGGGAGAGCGCAAAGGGCTGGAGCACGGGTTCCGCACACAGGACACCCCGGTTTGCACTCTGGTACTGCACGGTCCCCTAGAGCACTGCCAGGGGCAACCTCTGAGCACTATATAGGAGCAATTCCAAGTACTTTGAGGAATGGTCCAAAAGTAATAAAAAACAAAATTGGAGTTTCATAGACATGTCCTTTCTTTCTTTCTTTCTTTCTTTCTTTCTTTCTTTCTTTCTTTCTTTCTTTCTTTCTTTCTTTCTTTTCTTTCTTTCTTTCTTTCTTTCTTTCTTTCTTTCTTTCTTTCTTTCTTTCTTTCTTTTCTTTCTTTCTTTTCTTTCTTTCTTTCTTTCTTTCTTTCTTTTCTTTCTTTCTTTCTTTCTTTCTTTCTTTCTTTCTTTCTTTCTTTCTTTCTTTCTTTCTTTCTTTCTTTCTTTCTTTCTTTCTTTCTTTCTTTCTTTCTTTCTTTCTTTTTCTCTCATCCGAGCTTCCCAGCTCCTCACTGTGAAGTCTCCTTGGAGGCAACAATCTGCCTCACCTACATGCCTTTTCTTTTCTCTTTTTTGTGTTGGTTTGGGACCACACCCTGTAAAATAAGGGGCTCCCTCCTGGTGGTGCCGGATGGGACAGAGCTGGATCATGTCACCCTACAGAAAACCTGTGCTTATATCTCGCTGCAGAAAACCTGTGCTTGGCCTCTGAGATGTATCCCTGGCCCACATGCTTTACTGTTCGATTGATTCATTTGCTTTGTGGGTCACACCCAGAGATGCTCAGGAGTTACTGTTGGCTTTGTGGGTCACACCCAGAGATGCTCAGGAGTTACTGTTGGCTTTGTGGGTCACACCCAGAAATGCTCAGGAGTTATTCCTGGCTCTGCACTCTGGAGTTACTCCTGGTGGTACTCAGGAGACCATAAGGATGCCGGAGATGGAACCTGGGTTGGCCATGTGCAAGGCAAACACCCTCCCTGCTGTACTATATAGCTCTGACCCCATGTCTTATTCCTGAAAGAAGCATCTTCTGAATATGAAATTCTGGGATGATGAATCTTCCTTTAGCCCACTGAGAAGTTGTTTCATTGTCTTCTGGATTCTATGGTGCTCCTGATGGATGTTTCCCCTATGGGAGGTGATATTTCTTTGTAGCTGCTTTCAAGATTTTTTTTTTCCTTTTTGGGTCACACCCAGCAATGCTCAGGGGTTTCTCCTGGCTCTGCACTCAGGAATTACTCCTGGCGGTGCTTGGGGGGACAATATGGGATGCCGGGATCGAACCCAGGCCGGCATGGCCGGTCGCGGCAAGGCAAATGCCCTACCCGCCTGTGAACAATTTTAGGGAAGTTTCAGTACATTATTTCTTTAATGGTTCTGTTTTCTTCATCAGTCTCTTGTTCCTCCCTTCTAGGGTCAGTGACGTGAATATGAAAACTCTCAGCGTCCACTATAAGTGCCACTAAGAAATTCTATTCTTCAGTCTCTGCCACTTTTCCCTCTGTTCTTCTGGTCTGAAGGGTCTTGAATGAAGATTTTGAAGGGTGCTCTAGTTACAGAATTTCTAATGATCTTACTCCCAGTCAGTGATTCCTAGCACTCCTGGTCTGCCACGGCAGACATCCAACCAACTTTTTTTTTTTTTTTTTGGGGTGGCAGGGTTACTCCTGGCTCTGTACCAGGCTTCCCTGGCGGTGCGGGGCCCTATGGGATGCCGGGTTCGGGCGGGGGCGGGGCGCGCGGGGAAGCCTCGGGGCTAGCCGGACAACTTTACAGATGGTGCATGTGGTTGCCCTTCTCTTTTTTTTCCCTCTTCTAAGCATCTTTCCCTCTATTGTTTTGAATGCAATTACTTTGAATTCCTGGAAGTTAGAAATTCCTGCTTGATAAGTCTTTAAAGAATAATTCAATATTTGGGTCATCTGGAAATTGGACTCTGTTGACTAATGTTTTTGTTGAGAATTGGTCACATACTTTTTTTTTTTTTTTTTGCAAAAATATTTTATTTTTTGTTTGTTTTTGCTTTTTGGGGTCACACCAGCGATGCTCAGGGATTACTCCTGGCCTGCCTCGGTTACTCCTGGTAGTGCTCAGGGATTCATATGGGATGCCGGCCGGGATTGAACCCGGGTCAGCCTCGTGCACGGCACTTGCCCTTCCCCTGCTGCACTATTGCTCCTGACCCTCACTTTGGATTTCCCACAGGACCGATACTTGATTTTATTTTATTTTATTTTGCTTTTTTGGGTCACACCCGGCGATACTCAGGGGTTGCTCCTGGCTCTGCACTCAGGAATTACTCCATCCAGCCAGGCCGGGGGACCATATGGGGATGCCAGGGATAGAACCCCGGCCAGAACAGGCCGGCCGCTTGCAAGGCAAACGCCCTGCCCGCTGGGCTGTCGCCTCCGGCCCCGATAATTGATTTTAGAAAGCAGGCTGCTACATGCAGCACCTCAGCATCTTCATGCATCTGAAGCTTCTGGAACTTGCTTACTTTCAGTTCCAGACAAAAAGAGCTACTTGGGAGGACCTGGAGGGTCGTGGAGATCTCTGGAGCCCTTAATGGAATTGTGCTTCTCTGATCCTCAGATGGAGCATTAAAAGTTTGGAGGGAAACTCAAAAAAAATAAAGGGAGTGAGAAATGCCTGGGTGGAAAGGGGCAGCTATGTTTCTTAGAAATGCAAAAACCAGCTGCAAAGGGACTAAAACTGACTTGAGGACTTGCACCAACCTGAGGCCCCTCCCCAGGTACACCTGCTCTGGGGAGAGGGGTGGCTTCCTGGGTGGCAGCCATTCACGAGGCCACAAGTTAATCTTCCCTTCCATATTGAATTGGATCCACATCTTGACCTCTTATACCGACACTCACAAGGGCAGCCTAGCTACCCCACCACATTAGGCCAACGTCCATTCAGAAAATAGAAAGGGAAAACAGAGAAGGACACTCACCTTGACAGCCAGATCAGCTGGATCCACCCTGGAGACTGATGGGCGTTAGTGGATGGCACATCACAAGGAGGTGGCTCTCACCTCCTGTCGGTCTGGTGGCTCCGAAACCTGTGCTCGATGCTGTGTGCTGCCGCGGACACTGGACGGAGCATGGTGCAGACACAATGCGAGTGTGCACTCCTCTCTCTTGGCCTACAGGCATCAGCGCAGTGCAGTCACACTCTAAGTTCTTTTTATTTTTCTCTTGCTTTTTTGGTTCACACCCGGCAACGCTCAGGGGTTACACCTGGCTCTTCGCTCAGGAATTACTCCTGGCAGTGCTCGGGACCATATGAGATGCCCATATGAGATGCGGAGGATCGAACCCAGGTTGGCTGCATACAAGGCAAAACGCCCCCCCCGCTGTGCTAATGCTCCAGCCCCCACACTCTAAGTTCTGCCGGTTGCCAGCACCCATTGGTCAAAGGCTCTGTTGTGCAGTGTTGTACCAGTCTGCTCATGCGCTGTCCTTTATATTACACCTGTAATACACCTGTACTGTTTCTGTGCTGTCCCTGTTCTGTCCCTGTGCTGTCCCTGTATACCTATGACCCCTGTGCTGTCCCTGTATAATTACCTGTAATACACCTGCACTGTCCCTGTGCTATCCCTGTTCTGTCTCTGTATATATACCTGTAGTACACCTGTGCTGTCCCCACACTATACCTGTCCCACCTCTGTGCTGTCGCCATACTATACCTGTGCTATCTCCGTGCTGTCTCTGTTGCCGCCTGCACCCCTGGCATTTCCCAAGTCTCTCTCTGCCTGCACAGCTGTCCTGTGACGCACAGACTCTACAGTTCTGGACTGTGGCTGAGACCTCTGTGTTTTGTCCCATGAGCCAAACACCTTCAACTGTACCAAGTAGGACACGCCTGAAAAGGCAGGGCTGGGGAGACAAGAGGGGCCAGTAGTGAGGCTGGGCCAGCAGGAGGTGGCAGATGAGGGGGAACGCTGGAGTTCTGGCCAGAGGAGCTCCTGACCCAAGCCAGGACGGCACCATGGGAAGGGCTTTGTGGGTTATAAGCTCCCTAGCACTGGTGCCTGCATTCAGCCTGGCAGCTGAGCCCAGTGGATGACCCATGTCCTTTTATTTTTTTTTACTTTTTTTGGGTCACACCCAGCAATGCTCAGGGGTTACTCCTGGGTCTGCACTCAGGAATTACTCCTGGTGCTTGGGGGACCATATGGGATGCCGGGATTGAATCCAGGTCTGCTGCATGCAAGGCAAATGCCCTACCAGTTGTGCTATCTCTCCTTTGACACGAGTGACAGGCTTGCCTTCCCCCATAAGGTGATTCCTTGGCCATGTGACTTCAGCTTGCTCCTGGCCAGGGCTTCAGGCTAGGTGCTCAGAGCCCTTTTCGCATTTCAGGCTCTTACTTCTGGGGTCGCTGCAGGTGACAACAGTCTCTTTGGGGGTGTGGGCACGGTGTCACCAAACATGTCCTTTCCACCTGAAGCCAGAAATCGGAAACGTTTCTATAGTAGGCATCCAGCCAGAGGGACAGTGCAGGGTGAGCACCTGCTGGGCGCCAGGCCCTGCTAGGAATCCCAGCAGCACCTGTTTTCCCAGCACCACTAGGGGTCGCTCCTGAGCAGAGAGGCAGGAATAGCTCGAGCACCCCAGATGTGCTACCCCACAACATATGGATTGAGAAACCCGAAGAAGCCAAAGGCAGGAGCCCCCAGTGCATGCCTGCCTGCCCCAGATGCTTCCGCAGCGAACCTGGTGCTAGGGAGGGCCATGCCTGAACCCCCCCAACTTCTGTCACCTGGCAACGTAGCATCCCACTGCCAGCAGCAACAGTGAGTGAGAGCTGTGGACTGGGTGGGGTGATGTGTGAGCTGGGGTGGTTGTTGGTTCTCTGAGCCTACAAGACCCCTCCCAGGTAGTCAGACCCACTTGTTATAAGGGGACGAACACTGGGCTCACCTGCCCAGGACGCTGAGACACACCAAGTGCCCACATCTGAGTCTTTCAGCCCCTGGAGGGAGTAGATGAGGCAGCATGGGACAGTCCAGCCCATGGACACAGCAGCCACGGATATAGGGTCCACGGGGTCAGTGACCACAGACACAGAGTCCACAGTGTTCACAGGTATGATCACCACATCATGGTCACAGACAGGGGCTGTCACTGTGGCCATGGCCCAGGCTCTTGGCCATGTGGCTTCTCAAGCACACACAGAACATGGCCTTCCAGCACTCCCAGAGCAGACCTGGGGCCTGGACCTCCTGGATGAGGCGCAGGTGCCACAGCATGTTTGCTGGGAGAACAGCTCGCGTGGACTGACCTTTGAGCTGTGTTGCTTCTGCAGGAAGGCTGCAAGGAACTGCTCTAAGACATATACCCAAAGCCAGCCTTAATCGCCACCCGCTGTCCTGTCACTGGGGGTTGGACGACAGGACTTACCGCTGCACCAAGATTGAGGTGTGGGCCAGCCTGGTTCCTTCTAGGCGCCCAAGAGAATTTCCACTTCCTGGTCTTTGCCAAGCCTCGCCCATAACTCATCATCACAGCTGTTCCTGCAGCCTACCCCACAGATGGCTCTGTGGCTCTGACTTACTAGCTCAGTGGCTCTGTGGTTCTGTGGATTTGTGGCTGTGTCTCAGTGACTCTGTGTCTCTATGGATTTGTGCCTCTGTGAATTTGTGTTGTGGCACTGTGTCTCTAGTTCTGTGGATTCGTGGCTTTGTGGCTCTGTCTCAGTGGCTCTGTCTATGGATTTGTGTCTCTGTGGCCGTGTCTCAGTGGCTGTGTCTTGTGGATTTATGCCTCTGTGTCACAGTGGCTCTGTGGATTTTTGGCTCTGTGTTGCAGTGGCTCTGAGCTTCTGTAAATTTGTGTCTCTATGTCTCTGTGCGTTTATGGCTCTGTCACAGCGGCTCTGTGGTTCTGTGGACTTGTAGCTCTTGGCTCTGTTCCCAAGGAACCTCCCATTTTACCCACAAAGCCCACTTTGTCAAGGAAGGGAATTGCCTCAGGGCTCTGGGTTTCTGGAGGGAAATGCAAGGGCATAGTTGTGCTACAAGTGAACTCTGAGCTCTCCTGTCCCACAGCTTAAGTTCAGGATCAGGTTTGATCACTTCTGTGTTTGGGATAGAGGCTTCCTAGTCCACAGCCTGGACCTTGTCCTGTGTCCTTGCCTGAGGGAAGAGGCAAAGATCTCCCCGGGATGGGGAGGCACTGTGGTTCAGGGTCAGTCCTCCAGGAGGTCCCTTTGCCTGTTTCCTCCCCAGACACAGCTCCTCCCAGCGTCCTGTGGGGGTTGGGGTTTCCCACATGGACTTTGGGCTCACGAAATCTGTCCCCAGACACTTCTTTGGGGCAATTTGTGTAACCCACAGCCTGTAGGAGTCCAATGCCATGTTCCCAGGAGACCCTTTGCCCTCACATGCCTCCTGAGCTCAGCTACACCAGCTCTCAGCCTGCAGTAACCATCTGGGAAGGTCATGCTGGTCTCACATGAGACGCCGGGTTAGCTCCCCACTTGGGAGTCCAGGCACCTACATTGGACCCTGCCCCTGGCTGACAAAATAAACTGTCAGATGTGGGGCCAAGGACCACCGAGTTTCAGGAGGGGAAGAGTGTGTGTCTACAGTTCTGGTGCCCACCGGGCACCCCGCATCCCGCACTGCCAGGTCAGTAAAGGAAACTGCACCAATCCTCACAGTGAGCATGCCCAGGTGAGGTGCCGGGGGGCTGTCTCCTGCTCTCGGCCCTGTTTCTGGATTCCACACCAGCCCCTGCCATCCAGCCAGGCCGTGGGCCCCAGAAGTCCTGGTTCCCACTCCATGCAACTGAGTAGCTGGAACCAAAGCCCCCTGGGGGCTTAGACCACGCCCCCACCACAGGTGGTCAAGCACAGTTTCTAGGCTGGTTGGCTTCACCCTCTGTGAGCCATGGCTCTTGGCCTCCAAACAGAAGTCGGCTTGAAATAGCAGCAGCTGAGGGCCGGAGCAATAGCCCAGCGGGTAGGGCATTTGCCTTGCATGCAGCCGGCTCATGCCGGCCCGGGTTTGATTCCCGGCATCCCATATGGTCCCCGAGCACCGCCAGGAGTGATTCCTGAGTGCAGAGCCAGGAGAAACTCCTGAAACTCCTGAGCATTGCCCGGTGTGACCCCCAAAAAAAAAAAAAGAAAGAAATAGCAGCAGCTGGGGCTGAGTACAGTACAGTGTGTAGAGCGTTTGCCTTGCACATGGTGAACCCAGGCTCGATCCCCAGCATCCCATATAGTCCCCGAACACCACCAGAACTAATTCCTGAGTGCAGAGCCAGGAGTAATTCCTGCGCATCTCCAGGTGTGACCCAAAAAAGCAAAAAGGAGGAAGTAGCAGTTTCCCTGCGATTTCTGGCCTCACCCACGCAACCAAGACTGTGGGGACTCAGTGTGCCCAGGTACCCTCCAGCTCCGCCTCTGACAGGCGCCCCCAGGGAAGGGAGCTGCTCCCATTTCCTTCCCACGGGGGCTGGATCCAGGCTCTGACAATTAAAGGCTGGAAAAGCCATTTGCATTTCTCCTGGGCGTCAGTGACCTTCCCAGCCCGCGCCTGCGTTCCACTGTCTGCCTCAGCAGCGGGGTGCATGCTGGTCTGAATAATTCACCGCACCCAGGCGGACAGAACCAGCCTGACCTAGTTCCTAGAGGTGAGGCCTTCCCCGCAGCCCTGCTCAGTCTCCAAGTGTCTGCACCCTCTCAGAGGCTCCGCAACCTGAGCATACTTGGAGTCAAGGTTTGGGGACTTAAATTGATGAAGCAGAGACCTAATTTGTTTTACATCACCTGCAGCCTTAAATTTAATTAATTTTCCATCTTGGGCACAGAGGACCGGCTGGGTGGCTGCGATCTGGCTCAAGCAAAGAGGAGCCATGGTGCGGGCACGGAAGGCAGTCGGGCTCTGGCACGCAGGGTCAGCACCAGGAGGGAAGGGGTGAGTGGACGGGACCACAGGCCTCCTGGGCCGCAGTCTGCAGGCCACGCGTGGTTTTCACCCTCCAGCCCTCTGTGGACCTCTGCCTGGCATAAGCTGGTAAAAGCTGCGCTTTCAGGGCACCGTGGTTGAGATGGGTTACCAGGTGCATTCCTTCATGCCTCCCCAGCCTGTCCTGACAAAGGACACACACGGTAGTACAGTGAATAAAAACAGGCTTAACTGCCAGTGCCAACTGGAGCCTTGGTGGGGCATTGCCTAAGGGTACACGTCAGCCTTCTTGGGAGGGAGGTGCACAGACCTCTGACACTCACATATGCACACAGTCATCCTCACACTTACACACTTGTGCACGCCATACACACACAGGCATACTCATACACTCAGTTATGTGCATACACTCGCCCTCAAA
>JAJIBD010011538.1:0-36246 GCA_021461705.1 Cryptotis parvus | reverse complement strand
CATGGAGATTATCATGCTGAGTGAAATTAGTCAGAATATGAAGGACAGATATAGAATGACTGCATTCATTATTGGGATATAAATATATACTAGTGTTCTACTAATTATGGGAAATTGTAATGACACTAGAACTGAGCATTGAATGTACACAAAGGAATTTACATGATAGTCCTAAATGTCTGTAGGGGCAAACCACAATGTGGAAGAGAGAGAGAGAGAGAGAGAGAGAGAGAGAGAGAGAGAGAGAGAGAGAGAGCCTGCTAAGGCTGGGGAGTTGGTAGGGAATGGAGGGCATTGGTGGTGGGAACAGGGCACTGGTGGAGGGGACATGTTCTCGAACAATGTATGACTGAAACTGAGTCATAATAAGCATATTTCTAATTGAATATCACATGGTGGTATATTAAAAAAAAATTATTCTAAAGGTTATACCCAGAACAACCCTGAAGTAAAATAAGGGTTTTCTCCATCATTTGTGAAAGTTTGGAGAAATATATACATAACTGTAGAATATTTATGGTACAGATATTTGGCATTTGTATTTTTCCTTGAGATATATTTCATCTCAGATGCCCTTTCCCATCTCTGCAAAGTGCCTGCAGAACTGTAGGCAAGACCCTAACTGGCAAATTAACATTTGAATGGTCTAGGCCAGGTGAGCTCACTAGGTTCCTGCACCTGAATGTGATATAATTGGTCCTGACAGAGACCCTTTGTTGTAGGCCAGTCAAGGGCTGAGGCATACAAAAGAAGAGGGCCTTCCTTTTATTCTCTGCTGACTTGGCTCTTTGCCCCTTTGGATTCCTCTCTGCCTGACCTCTGACTGGTGCACATAGTTCAGGGTGGTGGTCATCTTGGCTTGAGGATTTTAACTCAAGCATGTGGTGTGGGTCTAACTAGGAATTGTAAGTTTGGGGTTCCCTGGTATTGTGTTGTACTGCCTGAACTTGTGTGAGTAAAATCTTTTAGAACTTTGCTGGATTAGTGTTCTTTTGTCTATCCACCCATCAGTCCCCTGGGTGTAGAAGGGGATTCTTTTCTGCTCCCAGACACTGTTGGGGAACAGAGTTGTTTCCTGATAGGCATCTTCAAAGATGAAACACTACTAACAAAGTAACTGGAAGCAAAGATAAACATATGGGACTACATAAAACTATAAAGCTTCTGCGCCTCAAAAGAAATGGTGACCAATTATAAAACAACCCCAGAGTGGGAAAGAATATTCATTCAGTGCCCATCTGATAATGGGCTAACATTCATGATACATAAGGAGGCCGAACTGGTAGAATTTTACATGATATATAAGGCAAGAACTGGTAGAAATTTACAGGATAGTAAACAGCTGAACCTATCCCAAAAAAATGAGAGAGAGAAGAAATGAACAGAAACTTTGTCAAGAAGAAATCCAAATGGCCAAAGGGCATATAAAAATGTTCATAATCATTGATCATCAGGGAGATGCAAATCAAAACAACATTTTCTATGAGATATCACCTCATTCCACAGAGACTGACATATAACCTAAAGCAAGAACAACCAGTGCTGGCATGGATGTGGGGAGAAAAGACTTTCATCCTTTTGTTGGTGGGAATATTCACTGGTCCAGACTTTTTTGGAAAACAATATGGGCATACCTCCAAAAAACTAAAAATTGAGTTCTCGCTTCACCCAGTATTACCACTCCTAGGAATTAACCCACAGCAGAAACACCATTACACTTCTATGTTAATATCAGCACTATTCACATTAGCTAGAATCTGGAAACAACCTGAGTGCCCTAGAGACAGATGACTGGATTAAGAAACTGTGGTACATCTACACATTGGAATATTATGCAGCTGTTAGGAAAAACAAAAAGTTATGAATTTTGCCTATAAATGGATGCGACATGAGAGTATAATGTTGAGTGAAATTAGCCAGAAGAAAAGTACATTTATAGAATGACTGCATTCATTTGTGGAATATAAAAAATAAAGAAAAATTAAAAAATAGTATGATACAAATATTAAAGTCAGGGAAAACATGGGTCAGGAGGGTTGTCAGTGGGTGGAATCTACTGCAAGTGTGAGGAGTCAGAGGTTAGGTAAGACAGAGAAGGGACCAGTGTGCTTATAATTGCTGGAAATGGTAATACCAGCCTAAAACTGGGCATTGAATGTACACAAAGTGATACACATGATAAACCCAAAATGTATGGACTTCAACCCACAATGTGTAAAAGAAGGGGGAGAGCGAGAGAGAGAGAGAGAGAGAGAGAGAGAGAGAGAAGCAAGAAGAAAGAGAAAAAAGAGACAAAATACCTGCCATAAAAAGCAGGCTATAAAAGCAGGTAATTTGCCATAAAAGCAGATAATTGGGGAGTAGGGAGATGGGGAGGAAATCAGGACAACATTGGTTGTGGGAAATGAATGTGCACTGGAGGAGAAATGGGTTCTGGAACATTGAATGACTGAAACCTAATCATGAACAGTTTTGTAATTGTATATCTCACAGTAGTATAGTACAATTAAATTGAAAAATAGAAAGTTGTGCTCAAGCATTTGGTTGGAACATTAAAACAAAAAGAAAATAAAATACATAGACAAATTGTAGAAAATAATTTTATCTCTCTGAAAAAAGAATTCTCTTTAGTTTTTTGTTTGGGGCTACATCTATTAATACTCATAGGTTACTCCAGGCACTACACTCAGGAATTAGTGCTGGTGGTGCTCAGGGGACTATATGGGATGCCAGGGAATGAACCTGGGTCTTCTGCTGCAAATCAAGCACCCTATCCTTTTATTATCTCTCCTGTATCTGAAACAAGAATTCTTACTCCTCCAAAATATGAAAGACCATGAAGTTAATTTTTGCATCTGTAATTTTTAAGATTAATTTTCATTCAGATGAAGCTACCAAGACAAATAAATTTGGCAAGTGTAACCTCCTTATCACTATACAAATAATTTGAATTATATAAAGCAGGCAGTTTTTATCCTTCTTCCATGGATTTTTTTTAGGAGCTTTTATTTGAGACAAAGGGTTATCTAAGGCATTTTATCTCACATACTTAGGTGATGATTGATCCTTTATTTTTTCCAATATCACAGATGAATGTCTTTCTAAAATACAATAAAATAGATTAGGGAGAAAAATAAATCCAAAAGATAAAATTCAATTCTTACTTTCTCAATATATTTAACAAGCAGAAAATTACTATGTTCAATTGTTATATGATTTCCAAATGATTACTCATAAAGTCAGTACATCATCTCAGACCACAAGTGTTTCATAAATCATCACCACTTGACAATGATAATTTGGGAGTAGGAGGCACTGAACAATGGAGAAAACATTTGATGGAATACTTAGCTTTTTATTCCCAACAACAAATGTTTTTGATTTTAACATTGCTTTTTTGTGCCCAATAATGTAGACTTTTGTGTGATTGAAATTCACCCCCTTCGTTATAGTCTTAGAATAGTTGTGTTAAAATTTTCACATATTAAAATAATATTATTTAATTTCAAGATGGAATGTTTTAAATTCTCTTTTATGTAACAATTAAGTCTATATAATTTTAAAAAATAATATGTGCAATCAGATTATATCTCCAAACATTTTCATGACAGTTTAATATAGCAAAGGGTATATGTATATCATTTGTTTGGAAATTTCTGGAATATAATTTATCCATTGTATGAATAGAATTGAAAGTTTCTGTGCTGTGATCTAATTTCTTTAAATAATTTTATTTGTTTTGGGGCAGCAAGAGCAATGCTCCAGTGTTAGGTATCACAGCTGCAGGACTCAGAAACCAGAGGTGTCCTGAGTATTGAGCCCAGGTCAGTAGCTTGCAAGACAAGTGTTTTACCTGCTTTACTCTCCCAATGATGCCCTAATAAATTCTTTTAGAAAAGTTGGTTCATGAGTAAATGCACGAGATGAGAGCCTACTACTGAAAGTATACCACCTGCAAGGCAGAGCCTGGCAAGCTACCCATGTTGCATTTGATAAGCCAAAAAACCAGTAACAATTATAGACTCCTTTTCCAAATTATAGACCTCATTCCCATGACCTGAAGGAATGGTCTGAGGCTCTTGGTGTTTTGGAGTGAGCAGATGCCCTTAGGCTATACTAGCATGCAACAGGACATATGGAGATGTTACTGCTGCCTGCTCGAGCATATCAATGAATAATGAGAAGACAGGTGATACAAGTGAAAAAAAAGTTTAATGTTTGTTCTAACACTTGATCACTTGACATCCAGTTATTCATCGATTTGCTAGAGCGGGGCCAGTAACATTTCCATTTGACCCTATCACGTGCCAGTGTAGCCCAATGGCATCTGGTTGCTTCAGGAATATGAAGAGCTTCAAACCGTTCATTCAGGGTCTTGATGAAGAAATCTGACCATCTTGTAGATGGGCGGCCACGTGATCTTTTGACATCCCGTAGGATCCAGTCAGTATCGGCTCTAGTCCAGCGATCATCTCCAAATCGCGTTAAAGTGTCCAGCCCATCTGATTTTTTGATGCCTTGGCAAATGAGTCAGCATCCTTGACTCTAGAACAGCAACAGAGGTCGGAGATCCGATTCCTTCTTTCACTTGAGTGAGGCATTATATTCCAAGCATAGCTCTTTTGTATTCCTCTTTAGGAGATCTGAATAGCATTCTCATCCTGCTTTTGTAGGACCCAGGTCTCTGAGGCATATGTTAATGCAGGGAGAATGGTGGAGTCAAAGAGTTGTGCCCGGAGCTAGAGGTTCTTTTTCTTTTTAGCTATTTCTTCAATGCTTTTGAAGGCAATCCATGCCACTATCTTCCTCCTGCGCAGCTCAGGTTTTAGGTCGTTCATCATGTTGACTTCTCGACCTAGGTACACATAACTGCTGCATTCAGAGATGTTTGTTCATCAAGAGTGAATGGGGCCTCTGGAACTAGTTCATTTCTCATGAACATAGTTTTGTTGAGATTCAGCTGTAGACCTATCTTTCCACATTCTCGGTCAAAGTCAGCCAGCATTTGTGCCGCTTGGCTAATGTTTGGTGCTAATAGAACTATGTCATCAGCAAAACGGAGGTGGTGTAGTTGTCGACCATCTATCTTCACTTTGACCTCTTATTTTATGAAGGCTATTCCTTCAGGATCCAATGATTCCCAAATGCCTATTTGAAAATTCAGTTATTTGGGATTTTAGATGTGAGATACACAAATATTGTAAAAATGATAATCTTGCCGAAAAGCATTATACATATTCGAGGTAGTTCCTATAAAATAATCATGAAATTTTATAAAGACATAGATCAAATGCTATTAAAATTAATATGGAGAAATAAAACCTACCAAATAGAGAGACAGAGAAAGCAATAGTAGAATAAAGTAAACAGGGAGGCTACTCTTCTGCCAATACTCTCCAGTAAATCTGAGGCAATCAAAACAGCATGGTGTTGAAATAAGTATTGATTTTCAAGTCCATGAAATAAAATTGAGAGTCCAGAGACAGATAGATCCTAGATCTATGGATAGTTAGTCTTTGATAAAGTAGCAAAATAAATGTATGAAGTAGAGCAGGGAAAACATTTTAATAAATGCTGCTGGTCACATGCAAAAATTATGATTTCAGATTCCATTTGAATAACATGTACAAAAATATACTCAAAATTGAATAATAACCTTTCCATCTATATCAAAACTGAATATATAAAATACATTGAGCAAAACGGATGTTTGGTGCTAGAATACTTATGACTGAAACCCAAACACTAACATCTTTGTAATTGTATATCTAATAATGGTATAATAAAAATATTAAAAAAAACAGATGTAACATACTCCATTACATTGAAATTGCAGGTATCATCAAGGTATCTTCAATGCCATTGACCAAGTAAACTAAACCAGTGATAAGGAAATAGAACTTTATCAAACTAAGAAGAGTCTGAAACAAACAAAATGATGACTAAGATAAAAAAGATACCACAGATAGCAAGAGTATATTTGCCCAACATTCATTGATTAAAGACATTTGAAACATCAGTGTAACTCTAAGGAAAAATTCCTGTAAAAATGGGGTGAAGTTATGGTACATACTTGTTGAAGGAAGACATCCAGATTGCTAAAAGATATGAAAAAAAAGTTATAACTAATCATTGAGGGAATTGCAAATAAAATGTATAATGAGATACCATAGAGTCTAAAACACTTTACAAAAACAAGTGCTGGCATGGATATGGAGAAAGGCAACTTCATTCCCTGCTGGTGGAAATGTTGACTGGTTGAACCCTTCTGACAAACAGTATGGTCACTTTTCATAAAAATATGAGAAATCAGGCTTCCATAGGACCCAGCAATTCCACTCCTTGACATCTACCCCAACATTAAAAACTTTATTCAGAAAAGTATTTTCATTAATGTGTTCATTGCAGCACTATTCACAATTGCCAAAACCTGGAAACAAACCAAATCTCCAAGAACAGATGGCTGGATTAAGAAACTATTATGGTACATGCATACAATAGAATATTACTTGAGTGTAAGAAAATTTGCTGCTATGTAGATGGATCTGCTGAGTGAAGTAAACTGAGTGAAGTAAACCAGAAGGAGAGAGACAGACACAGCACAATTACTTTCATTAATGGTATATTACAAACTATGACTGGGGAATAACAAATGCCCGTAAGCAATAGAAATTGAGCACTGTCTTCAAGAGTAAGTTTACCTCTGGTTGAGAGAAGGGACACTGGGACAACTGTAGAGGAAATAGGCTCTTGGATGGTGTTGTACTGGAATGCTTTATGTATTAAATCCTACTAATAGCAGTTTTGTGAACCACAGTACCTAAAATGAAATTAAAAAATCAATTAAAATTATATCTTGTATTTATAGTGGTAGGATATTAATAATTCAAGTATTTTTACATTTCATTATGCATTTATAGTATACATTAGGGGTATTTTTGATGTCTTTTCAATAATAAATGTCACTGATCAATAGTAATTTTTCATATTAATTTTAATGTGTTTGTGCATTGTCACTTTACATTTAAAGGATTACATAGTTACTATATGAAATCACACTATCACAAAACTTTCTAAACAGTTAGCTGCAACTAAAGTATTTTGTAAATTTACATAATTTGTTTATTTGGTTCTCTCAATCAAAGTCTGGTAGTGTGGGCTTACTCCTGGCTCTATCTTCAGTCTTCAATCCTGGTACAGCTGGGGAAAAATATGTGGTAGTGAGGATAAACCTGGGATTGAGCACATGCAAGGAAGGGCTTTATCTATGGTGCTATGCTGTCTCTTTGATCCCCAAAGTGCTTTATTTTAAATAAATGATTAAAGCAGTAAAGAACAATATTGAAAAAAGTTTTAATTGTCATTGAGGTTTAGTTCTGACTTTTGTTAATTTGGAGAGAATTTTTAAATAGATTTAGAGATTAATGGTAAAGTCTTACTACACATTTAGGACTTCAGTTATATGTTCAAATCATCCCCTGCCACTGTCTTTCCGTTCATCATCGATTTTTTTTTTTGAGCAGGTGCCAGTAACATCTCATATGTCCTGTCTCATGTTCAAATTATGCAAAGAATAGCTCATATTGACCATACTTGGCTTTGTGTAAAACTTAAAATTATGTCTGAATCCAGTTTGGTAATATGAGATCATTTGGGCAGCTACACATGAACTTATGTTGAATATGTTTATCCACTTTATCTATTGGTCTATCAAAGGGCAGTGATATTCAGTTCTTAACTATTGAAAATAATGGCTTACTAAACTTTTGGGGAGGGTGCATATGTTTGTTTGTTTTTGCTTTTTGGGACACACCTGGTGATGCTCAGGAGTTACTCCTGCTTCTGTACACAGGATTTACGCTTGACTGTGCTCTGGGGATGATATGGGATGCCAGGGATTGAATCCAGGTCAGCTGCATGCAAAGTAAAAGTCCTACCTTCTGTGGTATTCACTGCAGTCCCTGTATGTTTGAGTTAGCACTTCTTGATCATAAGTGCTTCTTATTTGTAGCTTTACGAAGGGTCTCCATGCCACTTTCTATAATGGCTATACCAACTTGCATTCCCATCACAGTACGGTGTATAAGTGTTTCTTTCTACACATTCTCCTCAACACTTGCTTTTTCTTTTTAAAAAAATAGTCACTCTGTAACAGCTATATTATTGTTTTGTTCTTCTTTCATTTTATTTGATTTCCCTAATAATAAGATAATGAACACCTATTCACATTTCTGTAAACTAACTATATGTCTTATTGGGGAGATATGTCTGTTTATAAATAAAGAAATTTTCATTGTTATTATTACATTTTTTCTCTCTGTTTTGGAGGTTAACTTACTATTCTCCATTCAGAGAGGTTTTAACTTTTTTGTTTGTTTTGCTTTGTCCTATGGGGGCCCTGGGGGCACACCTGGCTCCACAGGGTTTACTCAATCTGAACTCAGGAATCACTTCTTCGTGCTTAAGGGGGACCATATGGGATGTCAGTTATTAAACCTATGTCAACTATATGTAAGGCAACTTCCATTTCTACTGTTCTATTGCTATAGCCCCCAGAGAGGTTTCTTTTCTGTTTAAATGCAGATTTCTTCCACTGTGAAGTAGTTTTAAATTCAAAGCTATATAATTTATTTATTTTTGCTTTCATTTAATATCTCTTCTTGTTGGACTTTAGTTCCAAACACATCTTCTAAGTCAAATTTGGGGGAACATATTATTTATTATTTACATTTCCTTCTTTGTGTTTTATCAAACCTTACAAACAAGTCTTTTGTCTGTTATAATTCTTCTGTGTGAATAAGGTATTAGATAGACATCCATTTTATTCTTTTGCATGTGCATGTTCAATCTTTCCAGCATAATATCTCGAGTAGACTTCCCTTTCTTAATTGTATGTCCCTGGTTACATTGCTGAAAATTGTTCAAATGCATAATTTTATTTACATATAAATATGTACAATTTATTCCTGGACTCCCAGTTCTTTTCCAATGTGTGATCTCTGGGTCTGTGTTTATTCCAGAAGTAAGCTCATTTTTTGCTACTAATATAGTTGGAAGTGAAATTATTGATTCCTCCAGTTTTATTCTTCTTTCACAGGGGCATTTTCTATATTATTGTAGGTCCAAATGATTACTTGAGTTTTGTTTCATTTATGTGAAATACACCTTTAGAATTTGATAGGTATTTCATTGAGTTTGTAAATTATGTTTGATAATAAATCAATAAAAGCTATTACTTAAAATATCTCAATATATATGTTTTAGCCATTTTAGCCATATTAACTCATTCTTTGTCTTCTATTTCAATAATCTTAGTTTTCTGTTTTCATTTCTTATATATTTTGGTTGTATTAATCTCAAAATATTTTACTCTTCTTGAAGAAATTATGAATGGCTTTTTGTTGTCCTTCTGTTAATATATTTTTTTTAGTGTAGAAACAATATACTTTAATTTTTTTTTATTGTACCACCGTGAGATATACAATTATAAAGATGTCATGATTGGGTTTCCATCATACATTTTCCAGCACCTGTCCCTCCACCAGTGCTCTATTCCCACCACCAACGTCACAAAATTCCACCCCCTCCCCAATCTGCATCTATGGCAGGCTCTTTACCTCTTCTCTCTCTCTCTCTCTCTCTCCTCTTACACATTGTGGCTTTGTGTACAAATCCCTTTATAAATAGCAAGTTCAATGCCCATAGGAACACGGTTATGTTCATTCCAGCAAGAATCTGGCATTCTATGCCATTTCCTTTGACAAATTTCACTCAGCATGATAATCTCCATGTTTGTCCATTTACAGGTAAATTTCATGACTTCGTCTTTTCTGACCGCTCCATAATATTCCATCATGTAGATGTACCATAGTTTCTTTAGTTAGTCTTCTGTTTTTGAACATTCAGGTTGTTTCCAGATTCTGGCTATCGTGATTAGTGCTGAAATGAACATTGAAATTCAGATAGTGTTTCTCTGTGTGTTTTGGGTCCACAGGGTATAGTCCCAGGAGTTTTATTGCTGGGTCAAATGGGAGCTCAATATCAACTTTTTTGGAGCAATGTCCATATTTTTTTCCAATGTTTGTTCCTTTTGGAGAGTAAAATTATGTTTTTACAATTATGTTTTCTGTATTTTATGTCTAATAGTTTTTTACTGGGTTTCTCGGATTTTCCTTGGATAATATGTTCTCTGCAAATAGTGATAAGTATATATACACACATTTCTATTTGGATATACTTTTTATAGTTTTATAATTAAATTGCATGTCCTAATACTTCCAAACTGTGCTGAATAGTAGTATTGAGAGTATTTATTTATACTTTAGATCACAGAGGAAAACCTGTAGGGTTTTCACTGTGCGGAATTAGTGACACAGCCTTGCTAGCTTTGGAACTTTGTTGTTTAAGCTACTTACAGTTTAAACTATTTGCATGTCCTTAAGCAAGGATTCATGCTAAATAGATCTCTCTTTTGTGAAAATACTAATTGAGGGTCTTTCTATTGGGGTCTCTTCTTCTGGTATGTGCTGGGCTTTTTGGATCTGGATGCCTTCGTTCTTTAACTTGGGGAACTTTTCAGCCAGGATGTTTTTAACTGTTTTAATTTCCTTGGGGTTACTTTTCTGTCCCTCTGGGACTCCGATGATTCTTATGTTGTTCCGCCTGGCTTCATTCCATTGTTCTCTGTTCCGTTGCTGATCCATTTTCTGGTCTTTTTTCCATCTTATGTAGTTCTCTGAGTGCTTTCTGCAGCTCATCTTCAGTCTCACTGATTCTCTCTTCCGCTGCTGTCATCCTACTGTTGAGAGCCCCTATTGTGTTTTTCATTTCATCTACTCAGTTTTTAAGTGATGATATTTCTATTTGCATGGTTCTCATTTCTGCTCTCATTTCCTCCCATAATTTATTGACTGCCCTTTCAACTGCTTCGTTTATGTTCTCCTGTATTTTATCAGACATCTGCTCCATTTTTCGCTGAGCTCCTTAAGCATCCTACCAATTTCTTCTCTAATTTCATTGACAGAGAGATCTTGCACACCTGTATTCTTTTTTGAGTCTTCAGGGTCGATTCCTTCATCTGTTCTTCGAGCTGGGGATCTGAGTTGTTTCCCCCATGGTGTTTCGGTATTCAGGGATAGATTTCTCTAGTGTACTGTTTCTTTTTTCTTGAGGGTATTACCTTCCCTTGGTGTTGAATTTCCTAGTTTTTATTAATAAGCGGCGCGTGAGCGGCCCACCCGCCCTGCCAGCCGCACACCCCAGGGAGTGTGACCTGAGACAGTGACAGGCCGGTGTGAGAGTTCAAAATGTCCGTTTACTTCTGCTTCCGCTCGGACTTCTGGGGGTTGTAGTTCCACCTTCTGCCGAGACCTGGGGCTCTACCAGGGCCCCAGGGGCCTGCCCGGCCAGCCGCACACCCCAGGGAGTATACCTGAGGCTGAGACAGGCCGGTGTGAGAGTTCAAATACTAATAGAGGAAACAGCAGTTACAGGAGTAATTTTGACTCTGAATTAATAGCTTTTGCAATATTATTTTAATCTCTACTATGATATCAATGCTATCTAGATTGGGCACAATTCTGCTTAAAACCCACTTATCCTAGCGAGAGACAATTAGAAATTTTCCAGGAGCCCACCACCCTGGCTACATTGAGACTCACCATTTATCAACTCTGCCAAGATCAAAGGAGGAATCATGCTAGTTTACCCTTGGCAAGTGAGCATGGCCCTTTCAGTAAACAAAGTATAGGGCACTCCAAAATTACCCAGCTGCAGAGTAGAATTAAGAAGGACCTTGTTGGTGCCATTTAGATTGTTTAAGGTCCATGGTCTGAAATTATGATATGATTCTCCCCACGAATAGACATTTATTAAGATATATTTCTTTATACCAGCCCTCTCTCTCCAGTGTTTTGACATAAGAGATAATCTTTAGAGAAGGGACTAGACTTAGGCATTACCAATTGTTTAAACCTGAATCAGAGGTGGGGAACCACCTAACATCTATACCTAGAAACTGATTCGTTGATTTTTGTTGATGAAACCCACCCTGAATAAATAATTTTTGTTTTTGATATAAAAAAGGACTTACTTAGGGAAGATCATTCAATTTTAGTCGAAAACTTGGGCCTTTGTGCATAGTTGGAGGTCTGGCCAAGAGCCAGAGTTCTGGGAAATCCCATTATCTTGCATTGTAGAAGGAGAGCTTGTTCAATTATTGGTGATTAGTAAAAGTCTTTTTGGAACTGCACTGAACTTTTGATTTGCCCCTCTGATGCTAGTCCTTGATATAAAAGGAATTTCATTACCTAATATTGTTTGGGCCCCCCTGACTCCCTGACACAAGAATAATGATGATTTTGTCATATATGAGGTCTTTTATGTTTCCATACTATCCTGGCATGACATAAGACCTGATGATTTTCTGTTTAGACCAGTGGTGCCAGGAGCCACCATTTTCAAACCCTGTTGTGATTGTTGTTCTGTGTGTTGTCAGGATAAAACTCAAGATCTCTCACATGCAATCAAGCCCCCTTAAATATCTTGTACTCTGTAGTGAAAATTCTTTTAATATCCATGACTCTGGTAATTTTGTGATTTTTATAAATTCTCATAGTGCAAATAATATTTTCTAACCATGACTCTAGTAATGGGCATGAGAAATCAAAATGAGGGCCACAGTTTGAATATAGCCCCACAAAGGATAAATATGCATAGTCAAAATGTTGTCCTGGTTCCCCAAATTGCTGACTAAATGAAGCCTAGTCTTATTCATGTAATTGTGATCTCGTAGCTTCCAAAAAACTTTTCACAAAGAAGTTTATGCAAAAGGTGCCAGAGAGCAATATCAGGCAAGGTACACCCTTGCTTTGTTTTGAGTAAACCCTGAGAATCTATGATTGTGGCACAAAAGCTCTTTTACCAAAAAAAAGTTTTTGCAATGCTACTTTTGAAAATTTTATCATTGTGAAATATAAAGTTAAAAAATTGTTAACAATTAAGTTTCAGTCCACAGTGTTCTAACACCTGTTCCTTCACCAGTGCAGATTTCCTTCCACCAACCTCCCCAGTCTTTCTCGACAAGTTTGTTTACACCCAGGGCTTTGCCCTGTGGGCCCTGAATGGTTGATGGTCTGACACAGAGAAGGACTGGGCCCCTGGGATGAACCCAGAACCATGGCAGAGTCTGGGAAACTACCTGTGCTGTATTTGATATGCCAAAAACAGTAACAATAATAGACCTCATTCCCAACGAATGGAGACATTACTGGCACCCACTCAAGCAAATTGATGAACTACAGGAAGACAAGTGAGGCAAGTGATACAAGTGACATATACATTGCACACACACACTCAAACATATAGTTCCCTCTCTCTCTCTCTCTCCATATATATATATATATATATATATATATATATGGGTAGGTACCTATATATGTATTAATATTTTCTAGACATAAGTCTAATAATAGGCATGAGAAATCAAAATGGAGCACAGTTTAAACATATAGATATGTGTGTTTAGAGAAAGAGAGATCTATAGAGAAATAAGTCATATAATATAAATAAATATATAATAAAATTATATATGCATAATTTTCCCTTTAGTCACTGTGGTTTGCAATAGTGCTATTGAAAGGGTATTATGCATATCGCTTATGTCCTTCAGCATTCAATTTTTATCCAGAATGATCATTTTCAACTATCATTGATATAGTGTTTCATTCTCTGTCTTAACTGCAACCCCCTCCTCTTTGTGGCATGCTTCTGACCATGAATCTGTCTTCTTGGCCCTTGTTTCTATTGTCTTTGGGTATTATTCACATACACTTTGTTTTTATCATGCAAATGAGTTCTATATTTGTTTCTGACTCTAAAAAACAAAACTCAGTTTCTAATCACAATAAGAGCAATTTATTTCCTCACTTTTGTTTTACAGTGAGTGGTTAACTTCTAAAAGCCAAATTTCTACTTCTCTTACCTTTGAAGTACCCATGGTTGGGAACAGTTTTTTTTTTAACTTGAAATATTTATGTCAAATAAAGTCAATTAACTACCATCTTATACAGCTTATCAAACTACTTCTCATACAGAGCTGGCATAGTCTCTGACTCAGGAGACTTGTGTTAAAGTTGAGTTAAGGTTGTCTGGGTATTAATGTTTGGGAGTCCATCATAAATTCCAACTCTGTGATCTCTTTAAATTATGCTCCATTTATTTTAGAGTGTTGATACTAATAGCTCCTTATTTGAATCTTTACAGATTCTGACATTCGATTTCCCTCCTTTGATAGAATTTTTATAAGCTCCTTGTAGAAATTTGGACATTCTACTAAATTAGCCTTTAAAAAAATTTAGAAAACATTTTTCCCAAGCAGCCTCTTTAACTCAATTAATCACTAAATATAAAATGTGCTAATATTTTCAGAAGTCAAAAAAATTCCTTTCTCATTGGTTTATGTATGGCACTTTGCTCCATGCCTTAACAGGCTTATAGATGGCAATCATTTGTCCCTATGAAAATATCACCAAAAAGCACATTCTTTGTACTTTTGGTAGAAGTTATGGTGTGGGTACATTTTTATATTAAGTAAAATCCTCATTGATTGAAACTGCATAATTGAAAATAATATTAAGAATGTAATATTTTCCAAGACAAATATTTTATTTTTTTCTTAAAATTGATATCTTTCCACAAAATCTATCATTTATGTTTTGAAAGTATTACACAGAAAACTCTGTTTGAGTTAAGAAACAAATTAAAGTGGATTCTATTTCATATCTATAAAAGGAGTTTATCACACAATATAAAAACATTGGATTTTGAATTTTTACTATTAAGCCGTGGCTTTTTATTTTTGTAAAATTTGTTTTTCTTTTTTAATTATAATTAATTTTAAATGTTAAAATGTTAAAGTTAATTTTAAATTTTAAAATTAATTTTAAAAGCCACAATTACTGATATAATTTTAGAATGAAAATGATCATACAACAAAACTATAATATTAAAAGAAATAAGTTTAAAAATATAATTATTTATCTAAAATTTGTTCTATCTCGCCACAGGGTTGTAAATATTTACAAAGCTGTCTGTTGGTAGCTAAGCTTCTGTTTTACTCTTTTTTGTTTGTTGAGTTTAGTTTACTTCTATGTTACTTGTCCCATTGAATTGGTGCTCCTACTAGAATCTCAGTTCTGAGAAATTGGAGGTCCAGAGACTTCAGAACTATGATCTAGGCCAATAAGTTGAAGAACAGACAGAGGTAGATGTGGCTACCTAGGCTTTGGAATTATAGAGGTTGTAGGGGGGAGGCTGCCCACCCTGACTTCAAAAAAACCCCAGAGTTCTCAGCTGGGCACCTGGGGATCTGAATTTCTCGGTAGTTTGGTGTTTCTGTAGAGTATTAGTGAGACTGACAGAGTTGAGCCATTGGCAAAGCTGAAGTGGTCTGGTGCAGGAATGGTTTCCCCAGACTCAGCAGGGTAGAATCAGCCTGCCCCCTCCCGAGGATGCCCCAGAGTTTTCAGTCAGGAAACCAGTGTGTCCATGAATTTCAGTTACTTGTCTTTTATCTTCTTTGTGATTTAGTCATGAGTCTATACAACAGGACTGGTGCGTGGGTCAAAATGGCAGCAGTTGTGAAAGGTGGGGCTACAATTTTTAAATAAAAAAGTCTTTGGCTTAGAATATAAAGTTGTGTTAACTTCTTTTACAGTAATAAAATAAAAAATTCATAGGACTCAATTATGAGTCCTATGAATTCTAAGAATTTACCACATATATGATGATCCTGACATAATGATACTGATTAGACATTACATTTACTCCCACAAGTAAACGAGATGTAAGATTAATATATTCATATATAAATTGGATGAGATTTTTTCTGTATGCAAATAAAGAACCCAATTAATCCAATTTATAATTTATGTATAGAGACTTTTTTAGAATACTGTGTAACTCTATCTATCCCAAAATTCCATGACTATTCTACTAAATGAACATTTTTAGTTGTATAATGAGGTTTGGAGATTGAACTCCTAATATATGCACTGGTGTGAAATACAAACACTTAAGTTATTTATGCATATGTAGATAAAAATGAAATCTTTGAATAAAAAATTAGTTTTTTACAGACAACCAAACGTATAAATTGTAGCAGTAAGGGAATGTTTGAGATTTTTAAAATTCTAAAACTCATCTCTAGGTGAGGAGAAAATGAACCTCAGACTAGTACTTACTTGTCAAGTTATGGATATAAAAATGACAGTGTGACTGGACTCTTCTTGTCTCAAACTCAGTCCCACTTTGAAATATGAATACACAAGCTCAGATCTGACACCCTTTCCCATAAAAACAGCTATATTTACCTCTATGAGAAAGTCAGTTCAATTCTAATGTGAATTTATTGAATTTCTCATCGGTCATTAGTGCTGCTATAACATAAAACCATAGCTAGGGTGGCTCATACTCAGTAGAAACTTATTTGTCATAGCTCTGAATGCCGATGATAAGCAAAGAATCTAGGATAATAGATTCACTGTCTTTCTGGCTAGCAGAAGGTTCTTTTCTTTATATTTTTTGGGTTCTCTTTTGAAGGGTGCTACTACCAGTAATGACACCAACATTCTGTTTTATCAAACTACACTCTTCATTTGCTATCACCCAGGGAGTTGGAATTTCAGCATTCTATACACGGTAAATCATTAGGTTGACAATTTTTACCATTTTCAGGATTTTAATGCCTGATCACAGTATTAGTTTTCCAGCTCATGAAAGAGTTTTTTAAAACCCATATACAATTTCCTATAACATAAGAACTGACAGAGCTAAATATTCAAATGTTTGAATATTTATTCAAACCACAGAGTCAACAACAATGAAATCATGAGATCCAAAGTTTGTCAACTAGATTTATTAAAGGGGCTTCTCAAGATGGCAGGCTGAGGATGAGTGTATAAGGGAAGGAACCTGGGAATATAGGTGGAGGGAAATGGGATTTTGGTGGGATGTATGTTTAAAATCTGAATGTCTATAACCCAATTATAAATAACTACAATGCTTTAATAAATAAAATATAAAAAAGTTGATTATCTAGGAATTTGAAAAAGAATTGAGGTGTTTCAATATTTACATTTTCATAAACTTTCCTATACCTGATATAATTTATCAGAGCTATAATCAGAAAATTGTGTCCAGAAACCACAATGGTAAGCAGATTTGAACTCAAAATTTCATTTGTTCACTAAATGAGATTTTTTCAAATTACATTTTTTCTTTTGCTTTTTGGGTCACATCCAGCAATGCTCAGAAGTTCTGCACTCAGGACTTAGTCCTGGCGAGGCTTTGGGGACCATATGGGATACCAGGGATCAAACCTGGGTAGGTCACATACAAGAAAACATGCTACCTGCTATGCTATCACTCCAACCTCTTAAATTAGATTATTAAGTCACCCAATCTGGGTAGAAAGTTTATCTTTTAAATTGTTTAACTATTCTTTACTTTGCTCAGAAAAATATAGTGATGTCTAGTGTAATGATATGTGTTGGGGCGCTCCGGGTCCTCGACAGTGCCGGGAAGCGAAGTTCCCTTCTACCTCCGAGCCAGCGAGAACGGATGAACACTCAGGAATCCAATGCGGTTTTAAAGGGGCTTTACTTATCACAGGTTCAGGCATACAAATCAGCAAAAGGAAAAACCCGATGCTTAGGATTCCAGGCTAGAACCCCAGCCATGTGTAGGCCAAGATGGCGACCACCACGTGTAAAGCTTCCAAGGGGAATAAACGCTCATAAGGCGAAATCCCACAGGAAAGAAGAAGACCGGGAGAGCGGGAACCGCAGAGTTTATACCCCCGCAACTCAGACCTTCCCTCCCATTGTTATGGAAAGCAGGGAGGGTCCAATGCCCTCAGGTAGTCCCTCCCTGCATCTTACCTAGGGCCTTTACTGTGCTAATGTTTTGAGCCGAATGCCTTTGGAAATGTAGAGAAGGGGGTTTCTGAGATGGCATGTCACTGTACCAAAGACCAACACCAATGCCAGTTAAATATTTCTCCAAGCCTTCACAAGTCTCCTCTACTTCATTGTAGTTTTATATTTTATCAGGGAGCCATGCTTGTTTGTTTGGAAGCAAACAGCATTTCTCTCTGGTCTAATTACTTAGGTGTCCTTACGGGGCCAGGCTAATATGCTGGTAAGATCTAGCTAGTCCCACGATAATTGTGATAGCATGGGAGAATATTTATACCAGCTAGTACAGCATACATGGTCGGATAAACTGCCACATTTAGACTACCCCCTTATCTACTAAGTGATTTGCGGGAAAGTGATTTGCGGGAGGCAATCCAGAGCAGATGCAGCGGCCCTTAGGAGTCCTGCAACAGATATGCACTGATTTGTTTAGATTTGTTCCCAAGATTCATGAATATGTTTGATGCCGTTTCAATGCATATGTCTTTATATTTTATTTTCCAACTATATCCTGATAATATGTAGAAAAAAAATTAATTTATGTGTATTTTTATTATATTCTGAATTTTTCTCAAGGTTTTGTTTATAGTTCTAGCAGGTATTTTGGGAAATATATTGATTTTCCATGGGGGAATAAAAGTAAATTCAACTTTTTCTACTTTGATTCAGTTTTATTTCAATTTAATTTAATTTTTAATTTGCTTAATACATTGGGCAATACCCCGCATAAAATGTTGGAGGAAAAATTGTGATTCAGGTGCACTTTTCTTGCATATTTACCAATTTAGAAAAATATTTTTCTAGTGCAATATCTGTAGTTTTTTCATAGCTTCATGACCCCTTACCTTCATGAGGGTGTCAGAGAGAGAAAAACGGTGGGTAGGCACTTGCCTTTCACATGGCTGACTGCAGGGCATTGCATAAGTTCACCCGCAGCCCTGCCATTCTGATCAATGCACACAGAGCTGGAAGTACACTCTGTGCACTGTCAGGATTTGTCCACAAAACAAAACAAAATATTCCTCTCCACATTTTGTTGAATGTTTATTATAAAATTATATGTAACTCACAAAATCCTTAGTTTAATGGCATTCTGTGACTAAAAATAGAAATTGATGTTCAAATATTTAACCAAGGTACAACTTTTAATGCAAGGATAAGATCCACTAACTAAAATGTATTATGACTTATATGTACTAACTTGCAGTTCTAGTATTTTGTTAAGAAAAAATTTTGCTCATGAGAGATATTGAGCTTAATATTTTAATATAATGTTAAATTCAAAAAAGGTTATGCTATACTAAATAATAGATGTCTTCAATTATTATAATAGAGAATATGTTTAATTTCAAAATCATTCTTATTCATCTATTGATACTCTTTGGGGGCATACCCTGGTGTGGTTAGGTCTTAATCCTAGCTCTGCACTCACAGAGGGATCAATCCTGGCAGGGTTGGGGATAGTATATACAATGCCCTGGATAAACCTCATGAAAGAAAAACGCTAGCTCACTGTACTGTATCTTTGGAACTATTGATGCCTTTCTAAGGAATTAATTATACTTTCTTGAAATGACTTTCATACTTTATGATAACACAATTTGTCAGAGCAGGTAAGGCTAGGTTCAATCTTCAACAATATGTAGTCCTCTGAGAAAGCCAGGAGTGATCTTTGAGCTCAGAGCCGAAATACACCCTGAGTCTAGCCAGGTTTGACCACAAGCCAAACAAAATAGTAAAGTAAAATTTAAAGATTTGTCAAATAGAAATACATAAATACCAGTTGTTTTAAATGTATATTTCAAGGTATATGTGTTTATATAACTAAATTGAATCTGTATGGGCATTCAAGATACTTTTCTATAGTTGGATGATATTTTAAAAATTTCAGTTTCAATCTCCATTTTTAAAACATATATAATGTAAATGTCAATATAATATAGTTCTAAATTTAGTGTTGCATTGTATGTCCCATGTTCCAATTATGTTGGTATATTTTTCGTTCCTTCACTATTAACATTTTCTGTTGATTTATTTAAAGGTAAAAGGTCAACACATTTAAATTAGATACATTCTGAAGTGCAAATTTTAGTGGGAATTTTGTAGTGAAAATTTCTCTGTTGAAAATGTTCACAGACTTTCTTATAAATGCATTAACAGTACAATGTTTTGTTAGTTTATAAAAACCTAAGAAGAAACAAAACTTTTAATGTTTCATTTGATTTTGAACATATGAGAGGTCCTGAGCCCTGAACACCTCCTCTCCCCACTGCCAACAACTTCTTAGGAAGTAACCCCCAGCTATTTTTTTAGCTATACCTGGCAGTGCTCATGGCTTCTGGTTTTGTACTCAGGGATCAGTCCTATTGGCTTTGGGTACCATATGGATGCTGGGGATTGAACCACATTGTCATTGTGAGTACTCAGCAAGTATTCTACCTAATGTACTCTTCCTATGGTTCATAAATATTTTACTATAATTACTATAATATAGAAATATCATCATGATCTAAATAATCATGGCTTTTTCCCCATTATAGCAATCATTGTTTTTTCCCCATTATGGCAAACATATATAGAAACATATGTTTCTTAATATAACTAATTAAGAAATTTCCACCACAAAATGTATGTAATGTAGACGCTTTGACCTTCTATCTTTAAATATTCCCTAGAATTGATAGACAACTGTTATTTATATCAGTGGACAATTTTAGAATTTGTTTTGGTTTTCTTTTAAGGTAAAGACATTAAATTCTGTAGAAGCAAGCATGTTTGTATGCAATCAATCAGTCTCATGACTTTAAGTCCTTAATTCATGACTTAAAATTAATTTCGTTTTGAGACTGGAGCCATAGCACAATGGATAGGGCATTTGCCTTGCACGTGGGTGACCATGGTTCGATCCCTGGCACCCCAAAAAGTTTCACTAAGAACCTCCAGGAGTAATTCTTGAGTGTAAAGCCAGGAGTTACCCCTGGGCATTGCCCAAAATAAGCAAAAATAATCAATTTTATTTTACTTGATTCTTATTCTTGCACAATTCAGGCATGTTCATTGCATCAAGGTTGCTAAAGTGGTTGAAACTGGACTAAAATGACTGTTCCTGACCTATAGCTATGCTGCCTCCTCCTCTAACTTGTATATCATGTAATAACTTATGAAAAATTACTAGAAATTGGTGAGTTGTAGTTATAATTTGGAGAAAAAGACAAAGAGAATGATTTGGAAAACCTTTGCAAATTCAGATGTCACAGTATACTGAAGATATTTTTGTTAGGAGATAAAATACTCAATAAACTTTGATTACTTGCCCTTTTGAGGACTGTTTTTATACAAATTATTAGAACTTCCCCTAGAATTTAGGCTTGGAAAGCCTGCGGATTAGGCTTGAAAGGTCCTCGCATTAAATCAGAATTCTGCATACCTTAGCATTGTTAGAAAGTAGATAATTTCCCAGATAGAAAATGATAAGAAGCTTTCTCCCAAAATAATTAAAAACTTATATAATAGACCACGGTTTTCTTTAAGGTAGAGGGAATTTTATATTACACCTTTAATGAAAAACCTGGATCCAGCAACTATAGCTGGGTTATCAAACATACTTTTGTATATCTGCACCATCTTTAATCATAAGCTATAATGATATTAATAACAAATTTTAGTCTTATAGAGCTGAAATCAAACACTTTGCTTAAAACTTTTTATCATTAGAGCCTTCGGTTTCTCCAGCTTCATCTTGGGTTTGATTTTGTTTCATCAGTGAAAAAAAATCATCTATTTGCCTTTGACCTATACCTCCTATCTATGTGCTTAAGCTCTCAGATTATGTGTGAGTGACAATCCTCTCTTTATGTGATATTATATCATTTTTTGGATATCTGGGACTTAGTTTTGCCTTAAGTTATATTAAAAATTGTTTTAACAAGAAGATTCCTGATAAAGGGTTAATTCAGATTATTTTCAAAATAAAGGTTCATCAGAAAAGCTCAGGATGAGAGTCTACTACTGAGAGTGTACCACCAACATGACAGAGCCTGGCAAGCTACCTGTGTTGCATTTGATAAGCCAAAAACCAGTAACAATTATTGACCTCATTCCCATGACCTAAAGCAATGGTTTGAGGCTCTCTGTGTTCCTGGAGCAAGCAGATGCCTTTAGGCTACACTAGCAGGTGAAGGACGTATGGAAATGTTACTGGTGCCTGCTCGAGCAAATTGATGAACAATGGGAAGACAAGTGATACAAGTGAAGTGATACCTACTTATACATTTAAGGTGAGCAACATTAGAGTTAGACTTGTAAATCAATCTCTTTGGCCCTTTTTTTGCCATATATTCTCTTGTTGAGCTAATGACACCCAAAGTCTAAACTGAAGGATATGTTTTATTTCTACTACTGAAAGTCTCTTCTGGATTCTCAGCTCGTCAGACATTATTTGGATAAAACTCAGGTTATAGAAGAGAGTAATATTTGTTGTTGAAATAATTCATCTTTCAGTCACTTCTTGTATGTAATTTACCATTCCAAAGGCTACTATATTTTGGATTAAGGATGGTAATTTCATGGTTGAGAGATTTCCACTTACTTCCTTTTTCAATTCAGTTTACACCTATTTTCCAGCTTTCTTTGATTTCAAACATCCTTTTTCTTTGGTTTCTGAATTTTGTATTTACTTTCTTCAGTTGTCTATAATTTTGTGAAAAATTGACTGGAGAAAGCTTCTGATTTTAACTTTACCCAAATAAAGTAAAGTCTGTCAGAGTAGGGGGTGTACGTGAATGCTCTGTGCAGATATAAACTGTTCGGTACATAAGCACCAGCCCAGGACTTAACGTCTTTTGGTTTATGCCTTTTATTTCTTTTGTTCCAAAATGTGCATGAGAGACCATGGCAGGCTCTCCTTGTCACAGACTTCCTCAGAATTATTTGTCTATTTAAGATTTAGAAAAATGTTGACTACTACATCTCTACTTTTAATTCTTTATTATTTCCAATTACTTATTAATTATCTTCTGAATTTACGTTTTCAATCTGTCTCCCTAATATATTTCTATCATTTGTCTATATCTGTCAATAGACTTAGAATTTTTTTTTAAGTTTATCCTTTCAGGTATGATACTCTCAACAGATACAAAAGTCAGGTCCTAACTCCTTGTCACAACTTTTCTCAACATAATTTCTATATTTTTCCTTTTGACTTTCTTTCATAAAGCTCAAATATGTTTTGATATGTGGGTGTGTGTGTTTGTGTGTGTGTTTGTGTGGTAAAGAAAGAAGATACAGGGAGAGTGATATGTGGCTGTTAATTTAAGTATGGGAGATGAAGTCAGATATGATAAAAAGGTGTCTTGGAAAGTTATCTCTGCTTTTTAAAAAAGAAATAACAATTTAGTTATCATTTTCTTAAATATGAACTCTTTAGTTGAAACACTGTAAAGGGAATAATCATATTACATCCCTTCATCCAAACACCATATCTTCACTCTGATTCCATATAAACTGTGTCCACTTTCCCTTGTCATTGTAAAGTGCAAAAGACGGGACCATAATATACCAGTTATGTTTGTGGGGTCACTGCATAGCTGCAATGGCCTCCCAGAAATCACTGGATGTAGGGCCCTGAGTACCACAGGCATGATTCTGCAGGGTTTGAATGGCACTGCATTCTTGAATATTTCACTTGGCAAAAGTTTGCTCCAAATGGCTTCCAGGCCCATTTTCTCCATCGGATACCCCTGGGGAGAAATATCAATAACAACAAAACAGATGTAAATTGCATAGAAAAGTTAATTTGTAGTTAAATAAGAATTGTTTTCTATGTATTGCTCCCCCCCCCCCCCCCCCCCCCCCCCCCTCAAAATAATCCTATTGTTTTTCTTTTATCATCCTTACACCAAGATTCAGCATAGATTTGAGCAGTCATTTCATCTGGACAGCCTTAGGGGGAAACTCCATTGCCTTAGAGACCCCCCTGTCTGCCTGTGTATATCAATCTCATTTGTGCAGTTTCATTACCATTAAAATTTTAAAGTTAAACTTAATGTGGTATATGTCCCAATCATCCAGGACTCCACAAATATGTGATTCAATAATGCCTTTTGTGCCTTCTGAAAGAATTAGTTTTTATAAAATAATTTATACCCAAGTATGAAAACTTGAATGTTGAATTTAGAAGCTACTTTTAATTAATCGTGTCAGAAATATTTGTTTTGCCTCGGGATAACTGGAGTCAGCAATAGCACCTTGGGCTTTGCCTAAGACTAGCAATAATCTCAGAGAAAATAAGACAAGAATATAACAAACCAAAAGGAAATAAAAGTGAGTGGAAATTGAAATTGTGCTTATTTATTCCTGACATTAAACAAGAAATTTACAACATGTATTTTGAACATTAGTTTTTCCTAGTTCACAATAAAAGAAATTGTACATTTGAAAAAAGAAGAATCAAGAGCAGGAGAGATATTCAAGTGGTTAAGAGATATTCAATGTACAAGCTTTTCATAAAGGGAACCAAGATCCCCAGAGCTGCAGGGTCCCCCCAGGAACAGAACTGAGAATAGTCCTTCTGTATGCCAGGGTGTAAACATACCTCCCCAGAAAAAATACCCAAGCAAATAAAAAGTGAATCCAAAGATAAGTTTTATTAGATGAAAAGTTTATCTCTTATGGAAAAGAGAAGATATTGCTGTTTTTAGGAGATGGGGTTTATTTTAACTTTAAAGCAGCATTGAGAGACTTTGTGAGAAACAAAAAAATTTTTCTCCTGAGATATTTGTTAAATCATGAAAAATAAAGAAAAATTTCAGAATAATTTCAGAGTAAATGAAACTGATGAGGTATTGCAAGTTCATACGGTTATCATATAGGATTGATTCTCAAAGCGGAATAAAAATGCATCAATGGGAAAATTGACAAAATCTTGAAAATTCTATATAATTACATTTAACAAATATTTATCATTTACTTTTTATTTGCTTTTTGGGTCACACACAGCTGGCAATGCTCAGGAGTTATTCCTGGCTCTGCACTTAGGAATTGCCTCTGGCAATGCTTGGGGAACATATGCTATGCCCGAATCTGGGTTGGTGGTGTGCAAGGCAAATGCCCCACCTGCTGTACTATTACTCTGGTCCAATTTATTTTTTTACTTTGATAGCTTTAATGTTTAAAAGAATGTCTTGTTTTAAGAAAAGGCGTAGTAAAGTTGGAAGTAGGGGAGTCCTTTTCTCAACAAATATCTCGAATCTATCCATACAAGCATAGGGTTTTCCCTCTAGTATTGATGATCACTTGATCACGTGATCACGTGGTACCGTTATTCATTGATTTGCTTGAGCGGTGCTAGTAATGTTTCCATTTGACCCTATCACGTGCTGGTATAGCCCAATGGCATCTTTCTCAGGGATATTAAGAGCTTCAAACTGTTTGTTTAGGGTCCTGATAAGTAAGTCTGGCCATCTTGCAGGTGGGCAGCCATGCGATCTCTTGGCATCCCGTGGGATCCAATCGGTAACTGCTCTAGTCCAATGGTCATCTCCATATTGCAATATATGACCAGCCCATCTGATTTTTTGATGTTCTGGCTGATGAGACTACATCCTTGATTTTAGAATAGCAACGGAGGTCGGAACTCATGATTCCCTCTCTCACTTGAGTGAGGCGTGATATTCCAAGCATGGCTCTTTCGATTCCTCTTTTGGGAGACCCGAATGGTATTCTCATCCTGCTTCATAAGGCCCAGGTCTCTGAGGCGTATGTCAGTGCAGGGAGAACGGTGGAGTCAAAGAGGTGTGCCCGGAGGAGCTGGAGTTTCTTTGTTCTTTTGACTATTGTTTCAATGTTTTTGAAGGCAGTCCATGCCGCTCTTTCCCTCCCTGCGCAACTCAGGTTTCAGGTCTTTCATCATGTTGACTTCTTGACCTAGGTACACATAGCTGTTGCATTCAGAGATGTTTGTTCCATTGAGAGTGAATGGGGCCTCTGGAACTAGTTCATTTCTCATGAACATAGTTTTGTTGAGATTCAGCCGTAGACCTATCCTTCCACATTCTCAGTCAAAGTCTGTCAGCATTTGTGCCGCTTGGTTGATGTTTGGTGTTATTAGAACGATGTCATCAGCGAAGTGTAGGTGGTGTAGTTGCTGGCCGTCTATCTTCACTCCCATTTTTTTCCATTCTAATTGTCGCATGATGATTTTGCGGGTGGCGCTGAAAAGTTATGGTGAAATGGTATCATCCTGCTGAACCCCTCTTTTGATGTCGATAATCACTTCCCTGTAGAATGGGGAGATCCTAGTGGTGAAACTGTGATATAATTCATGAAGGATTTTTATGTATTGGGTATGAATGTCCTGTTAACTAGGGGCTTCTATGACCACTTCAGTCTCCACAGAATCAAAGGTTTTGTTTAAATCAATGAACGTGAGACAGAGTGGCATCTTGAATTCTCTATAGATTTCAATGAGTTTGGTTATCATGTGGATATGGTCGATTGTGCTGAATCCTTTTCGGAAGCCAGCCTGCTCACATGGTTGCATTGCATCTTAATTTTCCCTCTAGTATTACATCTTAATTTTCTACAAAGCAGTTACTTATTACTATATGCATATAAAATTATAAAACAAACTTGTGAAATAAAATATTTTCATTTAGGACTTTGGATAAAGACTTTATAAAATGTTTAATACAATTTATCTTAACAATTTCCAAAGGAAAGTGCTATTTGTGTGGGGCAAGAAGAATAGGAATATTGCAAACAGTAAAGCAGCAATTAAAAATAATAATAATATTCTCTATATTTTGCATATTTTGAAGTTTTTTGTAATAAAGTGCTTAGACAAGAAGGAAATTAAATTCATCTTAATATATCTTATATGTGATTTGGGAGATATTGGTACAAAAGTTATTATGGATGTCAACTTTAAACAATATGTTACAAGTGATGCTGCAGGCCAGAGTGACAGCACAACTGATAGGGAATTTGCTTACTTGCAGACTACCTAGATTCTATCCCCTGCATCCCATAAGGTCCCAGAGCAAAACCAGGAGTAATTCCTCAGTGCAGAGCCAGGAGTAACTCCTAAGCATTGCAGGGTGTGACCCCCATAAAAAGAAAAAAAAAATAGGAGAGGTACTGCAAAAGATGTTTCCAGTGCCAGCACTAGATAACAAATACTTGTTGTGAACGGAATTTTATGTGTCCCAACGTTCATCTTTAAACCCTGATCACTAATGTGATCATTTATGCAAGGTGACTTTTGTGTATTTCGATGTAGATGAGTCCTTGAGAATGGGACCTCCATGATGTGATTAGTGCCTTCAGAGGAAAAGGAAAAAAGATCAGGATTAATGAGCACACTCTCTCTCTCTTTCTCTCTTTTTTCTCTCTCTTTCTCTCTCTCTCTCTCTATCTGCAAGAAAAAAAAAAAAAAGTAATAAATCTGCTAGCACTTAGATCATAAAACTCCAGTCTATACAGCTGTGATAATTAGACCAGGATGATGATGCAGGCATTAGGGACCCAAATCCAAGTTTTATCCATGAAAGCATTTGGATCCCTGAGCATCGTCCTCTGCCATGGTAGACATTCTGACCACTGCTTGATGTGCTCTTTTCCCCTGTGAGTACTGTTGTTTGACCCTGGTTATCTCAAGGCCTAACCATCACAGCATACTCCTGCTCAGACATTTGCTACATGCCCAATTGACCAAATATCAGTGGAAGTGAACTCCAAGACCAATGGTCACCCCTTGGAAACCCACTCCCCAAAACTGAGAACTATATGTAAGTTATATATCACCAACTATAAAATTTAATTTTTAGCAGGCAGCTCAAGGAAACTTTTATAGACATGTTGCTAGATAAAATAGCAATACATAGCTTTTTTATTTACATATCTATCCATCTAACCCTATCTATCTATCTATCTATCTATCTATCTATCTATCTATCTATCTATCTATCTATCTATCTATCTATCTATCTATCTATCTATCTATCTATCTATCTATAGATGCATGACTACAAAAAAGATATACACAATGAAGAAAAACAGAAATGAAGCAAAACTTCCAAGAAATACTTAATATAAAAACAAAAATTTGGTTAAAATTTGTATTACTGCCTTGTTTTTTTGGTTTGAGTTCACACCCAGCTCTCAGTAGGAATTACTTCTGACTCTGCACTCAGGGATTGCTCTTGGTGGTCTTTCAGGACCAGTGTGGTACTGAGGATTGAACCTTGGTCTACTGTGTGCAAGACAAGCTCTCTGTCCACTGTACTATCTCCCAGCCCTAAGAGTTGTATTGTGATGGATGTCTATATGTCAAGTACAAGAGATAAAGTTTGAATTACTTTTTAACGTGCTTTTTAGTCAATTTTCTGTATTTCTGGTTTTTAAAGAGAAAGGCGTATAATAAACTAAGTGATTGTCAGAAACAGAAGAAAATTACTATAAATTATGAGATATTATTTTATGGCTCTAAAAGTATAAAAAATTGGTTAAAGACAAATTTTGTCTAGATCTATTCCTTACCAACTATTCAACTTATGATAATCTATGAATTCCACTATAGTAATCTATATTGTGTATAAATTTACATTTTATAGTCCATAATATTGAAGCTGTTATGCTAGTTATAATCATCACTGTCTTCCCGTTCATCATCGATTTTCTCGAGCGGGCCCCAGTAACATCTCCATATGTCCTGTCTCATGCTAGTAGAGTCCAGGGACATCTGCTTGCTCCAGGAACATAAAGAGCCTCAAACCATTCGTCATGGGAATGAGGTCTATAATTGTTACTGGTATTTGGCATATCAAATACGACATGGGTAGCTTGCCAGGCTCTGCCGTGTGGGTGGCATACTCTTATAGTCACCTCTGATCTCCAGCATTTATTAAAAACCCATGCGGCTGCAAGGCGCCGCGTGAGCCGGGCTATGATAAAAGTAAAAGTAAAGGTGGTTAAAAATGAAGTAAGCTAGAGGACAGAATGTAAAGAAATGTGCAGAGGATCTGAAAATGTACAAAAGGTGTAAGGTTGCGTTTTAAGAAAAAAAGCTAAGTTATAATCATATATGCATCATATGACTCAAAATATACCTTTAAATGATAGATTTTATTTCTTTGAGCAGTTTAGGTTTGTAATCAAATAAAAGCTACAGTGAATTCCTATATACACTCTCTTCTGCAATCCCTGCATTGATTCTTTTATCACTAAGAGCTTGCTTCCATTTGCAAGAGTCATTCATTTGTTATAAATGATAAAGCAACAATGATTTTCAAGTGTCATTTAGTTGTTATAAATGATAATGTAATAATGATAGATAATTATTAATATAGTTAACACTAGGGTTCAGGCTTTGTGCTGTGCAATTTTACAAATTTACATGAAATCTTGATGTTGTGGATTATGTCACAGAATTATACATTTTTATTTCACTGTCTACACAGTGCTCTGGCCTATACCTATTAATTATTCCCTTTTTCTATCAAAATGAATTTCTGTTGAATATTTATATTTCTGCCATCCTATAGTTTGCCTTATCCTCTCTATTTGACTTGTCTATATTTTCAAACATTTATAACAATACAGTATGAAATATTCTAAGATTAAGTTTTTATATAAAATATGTAACTGAGTTTACTTCATTTTTAATAAGAAAAATTATATGATGTAGGGGTACAGAACATTTAGTACATTTAGAAAATACAAACTATAATTAGCACATTTGTGCTTTAATTCCTAATGGATGCCCTTAAAATGCCTCTCAGACCTGAAGTGTCTAAATAAACCATAAAAGGTCTTAAAATTAACACATTTAAAAAACTCCTACATGTGCATGCAACTATTAAATGTATTCTACAATTTCACTTTAATATTTATATTCACCTTATTTTTCAAAGTTAAAAGACAGTTGCAAAATAAGAACATATTTGAATGTTCATAACTTTCCATGCACTGTCCCTTAAATATGTTATCTTATTTCATTCCTCTAAATTTTATCATATACAGTGATACAGTGATACAGTACAGAGATACAGTAGTAAATATAATCAGTATACCCATTTTAAGACTGGGAAGCATATTTTGATGAGCTGCTTAATTTAACCTATTACACAACACATAAGTGTAAATTAACCTAGGAGTCTTTGCTGGCAGAGTTCACTATTCTAAGATCCATATACTCTTTCTGTGATTGGCATCAGAGATGGAATATTAGTTTCTTTTATTATCCAATATACAAATTGAGCATTCAAGAATTATTATGCTTCATATTCAGTATAAATGCTTGCATTTAATGATCTCAGCTAAGCCACAACTCTAGCCCCATGATCTGACCATTTACTCTCTTATAACACTTACATCATTTTAATTCTACACCCTCATCTCTACCGCTATTAATTCAATCCACAATAATTTCAGTAGCTTCTTTACTGGCACTCTCACCTCCAATTTTGTTGCTTTCATATAATTCATTTGTTGCAGCAAAAGGGAAATACTTACCTCTCCTAAAATATTCAAATTATTTTCCTAAATATTCTCTTAAAATTTTCTAATTATTAAGTATTAATATGAGAGTTCTTTATAGTTCCTAAAAGCTAATATAATGTTTAAGTTATATTGCATTATAACAAAATATTTAGGGGCTGGAGAGATAGCCACTGCTTGCAATTACCCACCTTCAGTCCTCAGCATATGGTTTCCTGAGCAATGCCAGGAATGAGTACTGAGTACAGAGCTGGAAGTAACCCCTGAGCATTGTTAGGTATGGCCCAAAAGGCAAGAATAAAAAGAGATAGAAAGGAAAGATTCATGATTCATGTTTTACAGGTTAGCATCTGTATAAATAACATTAAATTCACAACTGGGGTTTTAGTGCTACCTTGTGCCTTAGAGTTAACCTACTTTATCCAATACTCCCATACCATTAGTTCTGGTAAGCATTTATTTGGTCTTTCAGTCTAAAATCTAATTTTTCTCATACACCAGGTATGAGTCAACAGCTAAACCACCTGGGCCTTATAAAATCATGCTTATGCTGAATCTACATATTTTCCCTATCACCATTCATTGAAACCCCACATTTCACAGTATTTACTTAATTTTCTGAGGGTAAATTTGGGTCACACATAGATGGGCTCAGGCTGAACCAGTTGATATTCTCTACGAACAGTGAGTAAAGGTTCCTCTCTTCTCATTAAGGGACAATATTTTGCTCCAGGGTGAGGGAATGTTTTCAATTCACTAAAGCTTAGAAAAAAAAACTGAACCCTACTTTTGAATTATGGCAGGGAGAATCATCAGTATTAGCTCTGCATGCTGAATGATATTTCACAGCTAATGGGCCTCTGGCAGAGTGCAGGGACAACAGTTAGGTCACAAGTGAAATATCCTAACAGTTCATTAAAGGTTTGCTCCTTCTGTGTACTTTTGTTAATCAAAGAAATAGCACTTTAACAAAGTTCTGCTTAAGATCCAAAAGATAATTGCTTCTTTCATTAAGGTTGTGTATACAATTTGAGAAAAATAAAGACAAGGGGACATTAAGGAAAATAATATAAAATGAACTCATATATTCATTATCAGTTAATGGTCTGTGAGTGTGAAAACTGATCCTTTAGCATTGCCAGGGACTTCTATTCCTGAGCTAGGAGCAATAACTACCTAACTTCCAGTAGCCTGGTATGAATTTGCTTTTTTTTTTTTCTTTTTTGGGTCACACCCGGCAATGCTCAGGGGTTACTCCTGGCTCTGCACTCAAGAATTACTCCTGGAGGTGCTCAGGGGACCATATGGGATGCCGGGATCAAACCCGGGCTGGCACAGGCTGGCCGCCTATAAGGCAAATGCCCTACCTGCTGGGCTATCTCTCTGGGTCCTGAATTTGCTTTTTGAGTGTCTTTTCTTTTTGTTTGTTTGGGTGTCTTTTCTTATTTGTGTCTGTTTGACTGTCAGTAATAAGTTATCAGTATAATTAGAATTACATAATGTGTACATGACTATAGTAGGGATTTCAACAATTGTGTATGCTTGAGATTTCATGCAAAAATAGCTAGAGATTTTTAATCTGAATGAAAATAATTATGTACCATTAAATGATAACTTTTAGGAAATATTTTCAAACATTTTCTGTAAATACTATTTTTTCTGTTATTGTTTTGAATCTTTTAAACATTTTAATTGTTTTTTATTTTATTTATTTATTTATTTATTTATTTATCCTCCCCCCAAATTTTATTACACCATTTTAGACATACAATTGCAAGATGCTCATGTAGAGTTTTGGTTCTACAGTGTTCCAAGCACCCATCCCTCCACCCAAACCCATCTCCCACCACCAATGTCCCCACCTCCCTTCCCCTCCCTCACCTCAACTACTTGGCGGGTTCTGTATGTCATTTCTCTCCTCTCTATCTTTCCCTCCCGCCAAACTTTCCTGCACACCGTGGAATGCAGTGCATTAAAGGACATTACTGTTTCCAATATTTTAATGGACCACGCGGCTGCAAGCAGCCAAGTGACCTGGGCTCAAACTGGTTTTGCTTTGTTAATCTGGTCATGAGGCAGTTTCCCAGCATCCGGACAGTGAAGGTGGTGGCTAGTGTGGTGGGCGAGTCTCATCCGGCTGCTTCTGGGACCACCCAGAGGTGATGGGCCCACTTCCAAAAACCCATCTGTCCTCCCCGGGGGCCCCATGGTCAGCTGGACCTGAGGCAAGCAGAGTTCCAGCTTCCCCAGCCGCTTGTCTTTTAATTGTTTTTAACTAAAAGGTGAGAAAAATTGTTCAAAGAATAAACAAGTAAAGAGACATAGCATGTACTAGAGGCTAGACTTGGAGTCTAGTTCAAATTTGCTGAACTCCAATGAATTTAATAGTACCATAGATGTTTATCTTTCCTTTCACAAACCTCAAATTATCTATGTGTGTATATACTATAACAGTTCAGTAAAGTGCATGTATGAACCTTAGCAATTAGTAGAGCATAATCATTTATTTATTTATTTATTTATTTATTTATTTATTTATTATTGTTTCTTTTTTGCTTTTTGGGGCCACACCTGGTGATGCTTAGGGGTTGCTCCTGGCTCTGCACTCGGACTTACTCCTTGCAGCACTCGGGGGCCCATATGGGATGCCTGGTATCAAACCTGAGTAGGCAAGCGCCCTACCAGCTGGACTATCACTCTAGCAATCATTTAATTATTTTTAATAATAAATAAAGCTTTAAATTTATAAACAAAATATTCAGTGTAATTTTGGAGGCTTGCCCAGGACAGTTCTCAGGGGTTTCTGTCCCTGCATTCAAAAAATGACCCCAGGTAGTGCTCAGGGGTTACATGTGTTTTGTAGAGATTCAAACTGGCTTCAGCAGAATACCAGGCAAGTAACTTAATCTCTGAATATGCCCCTCAGTCTTTTTTCTTTATCCTTAAATTCTAGATTGTTGAATTTGAGCTGCTAATGGTGAGAATTGTAGGTCTGAGGAGAGTGAAGTTTTAGGGACAGGTATGAATCCCAGAATTCACTGTGTCATTTCTATATTTGAGCTTTTGTCACTTTTATCCCCATAGAAACTCTGAGGACAAATATAAGTTTTCTCTGCTATCTGATTCAAAATAGTTTACTTATCGAAAAGTTACTCTGATGTAGAGAACGCGGCACGCTTTGTCAGCCCTAGAATTTCTATACCTAGTGTTTTATGAAACCTGTAAAATATTACAATTTTGCATCAAAATTCCTCTTAGAATAGAAATAAGCCATAGAAAGCTAAAATGGATTATTTTACATCACTATATTATATACAGTGGTTACAATTTGACTCCAGGTTATTTGAATAACTGATAGCTTTCTGTCTTTGTCAGTCAATTCAACACATCTTTACATAAAAGTGAGATAACTAAAGACTAAATAGATGCTAAATTTAGTTGATTTTTGGTAATTTTTTACTGAAGTGAAAAACAAAGATCATTGCAACACCTGGCAGTGCTTCTCAGTATGAGTGTTTGTATGCTTTACAAATAAACAATTTATCTCCGAAAGGTTCTTTTAAAAAACTCTACAAATGCAGATAAATCTTACAAACTAAAGCATAACATAACACTTCTGAATGTCAGGAACACATTTGAAAATCTGTGACTCTTTTTACATTCTTCCAAATTATGCACCTTAATCTTGACTTCTCTTGCTTTGATTCTGTATCATGATTTTTTTTTCCAAAATGCATACTCATGTTGGAATAAGAAGGAATGGTATTTTGTATTTCTTTTGTATTTGAAACAATATTTTTAGCTACTTTAAATAAGGATTTTCATATGTAGATTATTATATCACTATTTTGATGGGTTTCTTTCTTGCTTTTTTCTTTGGAGTATTCTTTTTTTTTCTTTTTGGGTCACACCCAGCAATGCTGAGGGGTTTCTCCTGGATCTGCACTCAGGAATTACTACTGGCAGTGCTCGGGGGACCATATGGGATGCCAGGATCGAACCTGGGCTGGCTTGGGCCAGTCACGTGCAAGGCAAATGCCCTACCCATAGGACAATCGCCTCCGGCTCCTCTTTGGAGTATTCTTTGGGCACCTCAGTCCACGACTCACTTGTCACTCTTGACAGACTATGTAGGAGTGAATATAAAGGCTGTTTGTCTGACTACTTCCCAGGGTCTGTCCTTTTTCTACTGCTTCCTATCTCCCAGTCAAACTTTTAAAAATATTTTTTGGCTTTTTTTTTTTTTTTGCAGAGGGCATACCCTGTGATACTCAGGGATTATTCCTGCAAGCCCCCAAAGATGTGGTGCAACTCCATACCCTGCATTACAAGGTGTTGCAGGACGACTCTAAGAGCCGCTGCATCAGCCCTGTATTGCCTCCTGCAAATCACTTCGTAGATAGGGGGTAGTCTAAATGTGGCAGTTTAACTGACCATGTATTCTGTACTGGCTGGTATAAATATTCTCTCATGCTACCACAATCATCGTGGGACTAGCTAGATCTTACCAGCATATTTGCCTGGCCACATTGGATCTCTTAGTAATTAGACCAGAGAGAAATGCTGTTTGCCTCCAAACAAGCAAGCATGGCTCCCTGATAACTCAAAGGCAACTAAAATATAAAACTACCATGAAGTAGACAAGACTCTTGTGAAAGTTTGGAGAAATATTTAACTGGCATTAGTATTAGTCTTTGGTACAGAGAGATTCCATCTCAGAAACCCCCTTCTCTACCCTATAAAGGCATTTCCAGGCAGATCTTGGCTCCAATCATTAGCATATAATAGAGCCTAGGTGAGGTGCTGGGAGAAATTACCTGAGAAATTACCTGAGAAATTACCAGGAGAAATTCCCCTGGCATTTGACCCTTCCTGCCAGGGGAAGTTACATTTAGCTTATAGCTCCTCCCAGCTCTGCTAGGAGGCTTTGAATTAGCTCTGGGTCCTTGTAAACAGCCAGATGGCCTCCTGAAGTTGCTAAATTTCTATAGAGCTATTTTCCTATTTTCATCTCTAGATAGCCCAGCCCAGAATGGGCTGGGCTGGGAGTTTGGGCCGATTTGTAGCTATAAAATAAGCTGCAAGAAGAAAGAAGCTCTCTCTTTTTTTCCCCCCCCTTTTGCCATTACGGCTTCCCTTGGTGTTTTGCTTCTCCATCCTCTCCATTCTCTGTTGGGCCTCAACACGTGGTGGCAGCCATTGGCCTACACCTGGCTGGGGCCTAGCTGGGAACCCAGAGTCCAGGAGGTTTTCCCCTGCTCTTGGATTGTATATTGGAACCTGTGATAGTAAAGCCCTTTTAAAACTGCATCGGATTCCTGAGTCTTCATCCATTCCCTGCCGGCTTCAGAGGTAGAAGGTAACTCACTTCCCTGCACTGTCAGGCAGGTGAGTTACCTGTCGGGTGTTCCCCGACAACAAGTGATTACCCAGACCATCCTGGTGTGCTCTGGGGCCTTCAGGGACACATCCAGAGATTCTCCAGTACTATGTGGTTCTGGGGATGAAGCCTGGTTCTACTACAGCTACGCAGATGCCTAAAACCATGAGCCAACTCTCCATCACGTTGTTTAATCATTTATTTATTTTTATTTTATTTTTAAAATATTTATTAAAAATCCATAATTTTACAAGTTATTGATAGCTGTGGTTTTGCACATCTAGGTAACTCAACATCAGTCCCTCTGCCAGTGTCAACTTTCCTCTACTAGTATTCCCCAGTCCCATTCCATCCCTTTAAGCCAGTGTTTCTCAAGCTTTTTCTAATTCTGACCCC
>JAJIBD010011537.1:0-17370 GCA_021461705.1 Cryptotis parvus | reverse complement strand
CCGCTACCCTGCCAGAAATGATTCCTGAGTTCAGAGACAGGAGTAGACCCTGACCACTGCTAGGTATGTCTCAAGAACCAAACAAAACAAAAAGAAATATAAAGGTTAAAAAAATGGACTCATGGGAGAGATATAGAGCATAAGAAAATAAGTAAGGTCATGCAATTAGCAAGAAGCTGAATTGAAATTGAACCACACCACTATAGCAAAGTTGAGAAAATAAATTTTAAAAGTAAATATAGCTTGATCTCAAGAATATAAAGTTGCAGAGAATAAAGAAGCTGAATAAATCATTTTAAAGATAGTAATGGCAATTTTATTTGCAGAGAGGCATCCCGAGTGTAGATGTCTACTAATTCTAAGCAATAGATCCAGTCATTCTGATGTTGTTCACCGAGGAAAATATTTTTAAAAATATAGGTCTGCCATACGCATTATTTTGGAAGAAAGAAAAACTGGTCAGTATCCCAGTAAATGATACAGCAAGATGAAAATATGTCAGAGTCATTTATATATTTTTCGATTGTTGGGGGACGAAAAAGAATGGCAAAGAGTCTCAAATCACGATCTTATTCCCTTGCTAAACAGTGTTTTTCATCCTATAATTATAAGCTTCAGTTATTCCTAGCAAGTATTATCCACGATAATTCAGCACAGAACCTTTCAAAAGAGAACTAAATCGAAAACTTAAATCAAGTAAAATCTGCTAGGACATCTGGTTCCTAAAAGCTGGGATTATACCATCAGAATATTCATAAAGGCAATGTCAGAGTCCAAATGCAGGTGCGAAAGAGGGGTGTCTCAGCGTACAGGAAGTGCACGGAGATCTACACGCGCACAGACACACGTTTTAGATGTTTCATTTGCATCACTGCTTTTAATAGATTCGAATTAGCACCTCGCTTTATCAAATTTACATCCTGTACTTTTCCTGAGAGTAAATCTCCAATGGGCCATTTCCCTTGTTGTTTGCCTTTTCTTCTTATCTCATTCATTGACCATTAACTCAAAATAAGCATTTGTTGTGTGAAGCAGAAGAGAGAAACAGTGGCTAATCATGAGAAGCTTGTAAGACAAATTTTTTGACAAGTGACTAGAGCAGCGACAGAGAACAGAGGCCAGGGCACCGGATGAATATGGCAGAGATGAGAAAAGCCTACTTTTGGACAGGTCTGGGAATACTATCCGGGAACACCTCAAGCAGCTGTCTTGAGGAGATGTCACCTGATTTGAGCTTGTTGGAGAGGGAACAGTCATCCAGCTGAAAAGTGTGGCACGTGGGACAAGGTTTGCCAGACAAAGAGAGCAACATGTCTATTTCTAAACAATAGGGTTCCAAAGTGGAAGGGACAGGATTCCTGGTGTTTGCTAAAGTGTTATAACCCGTTGGAACATGCTATTTTCCGTCTCGGGAAAGGCAAGCACCGGGCAAGATTTACAATTGGAGCTGTCAGTTTATCAGGCTGGAGCAGGTGTCAGGAGCAGCAAGAAATCAAGTCCAGATGGAATAAAATCAGAAATAGAGAGATGAGTAAAAGCGGTAAGTAATGGCCATGGCAAAAGGCCACCAGAGACGCCGTGACAAAACTCTAGCCTAAAAATGAAATCTGGACCTTGCATTAGAGGAAAGGTTGTAAAAACTCAAGAGCAATTAAAGTTTCCCGCAGGTCAAACCCTGTTTTGGCATTGATGTAAAAATAGCAATTGATTTCCACTAACAACAGTCTCTGGTACCAAAATGCACATGTTCTAGTAAATAATCTCTAATTTTGTAAAAACAGCCCAGAACAAGATTGGATTTATTTTATGCATAATTGTGACAAGGCTAAGACATCACACCCTTTTTCAGAAATCTGGGCTGGGAAAATAATCAGAGGAACTTTGTCAAATCATGTTCAGTTTAGTGATCATTGAGCTTCCATCGCTTGAGATTTCACGAGTCCCTAAATACAGAAGCTTCTCTCTACTTTTTTGCACTTGTATTATCTAAAAGACTATCAGAGAAGAAAGAAATTAATTTTTTATTTTAAAAACTCATACAATCAGTTTTATTTAAAATTGTTTATTTTTATTACAGATGGAACACATTTTCATTATAGAATTACAAAAGAGCACATAAAATTAATATTAAACTATAACCCTATCAATTAGAAATTATAATCACAGTTGATATTATGGTTTATGTACTTTGAATAATTTTCCTATCCAAGCAAAATGGCAGATGTGATCAGAATTGCAGGTATGGTATACCTGAATCTATAAAATATATGTATCCTCCTTTTCTTACTTTAATATACCACAAATGTTTTCAAAGACATTAAAATATTACTTACATATGAATGTGTTACATAATGATTTAACTTTGTGTCTTGCCATACAATCCTTGAAAATTTTCCAATTTTGCACTTATAGTTGAATAAAAGCAACCAAAATGCACTTTACAAAAGATATTCTAAAAGAGCAAAGCTGTGTTTGTATTCCTGATATTTGTCTTCAGATCAATTCTTACATGTAAAACTATTGGGTTAAATCACATGATGGCTCCCAAGTGTATGTAGTGCAACCCACAATGTGTAGGAGAAGGAAGGGAGAGAAAGGGAGAAAGAAAAGAGATAAAGAACCTGCCATTTAGGCAGGCTATTGGGGGAGGAGGGAATTGGGGACATTGGTGGTGGTAAATAGGCACTGGTGGAGGCGGGTGCTGGAACACTATGTGACCGAAACCTCCAAACATGAACAACATAGTAATTGTATATCTCATGGTGGTATAATAAAGTATTAATTAAAAAAAAACTATTGGGTTAAGGGATATGAATATTTTAAAGTGGAAAATAATAAGAATTTGTTTCAATAAACCACTTGACCTATTGAATTTTATGCTTATGTAATTTAGAATGATAAACTTTTCAAAAGTTTGAAAGATAAAAAGGAAAGGCTGAAATAATCTTAATTAAATTAATGACTTGTGTTTGGAAGGTGAGCTGAAGATTTGAAAAATTATAGATTTTTTCTCACCCTGAAATGTAGTAAAGCTATTAAGCCAAGATAATTTGAAATATCTCATTCATATTTTTAATTTGTTGTTTCAAATTTCTTTTTTTTTCCCCAAATTTTATTACACCATTTTAGACATACAATTGCAAGATGCTCATGTAGAGTTTTGGTTCTACAATGTTCCAACACCCATCCCTCCACCCAAACCCCATCTCCCATCACCAAAGTCCCCACCTCCCTCCCCCTCCCACACCTCAACTACTTGGCGGGTTCTGTTTTTCTTTTGTCTCCTCTCTATCACGCCCTCCCACCAAACTTTCCTGCACATCGTAGGAATGCAGTGCATTAAAGGACATTACTGTTTCCACTATTTTGATGGACCGTGCAACCTGAGCTCAAACTGGTTTTGCTCTGTTAATCTGGTCGTGAAGTAGTATCCCAGCGTCCAGACAGCAAAGGTGGTGGCTAGTGTGGTGGGCGAGTCTAATCCGGATGCTTCCGGGGACCCCTCAGAGGTGATGGGCCCACTCAAATTTATTAAATAGAACTAGAATTTAACAGATATAATCTTTCTCTATTCTTTGATTTTAGATCTTAGAAAATTTTGAAAGACTAGAAAGTCCAATAGGCCTATGACTGTCCAGAACTATTGATGTTTAACTTGACAGATTTATGTAGAAGAAATATTTAAGCATTTGTGATCCATTCTGAGCCCTATACAATTCCTATTGTTGTCACTGAGGATTTTTTGTTTTATTAACATAAGCATTATTTAGTGAATTGATTTTATTATGGCAGACTTTAGTATATAAGGAATACCGCTAAATGATTGCATTGTACTTATAAATGTAATAAAATTTTTATATGTATGTAACAATTAAAAAGTAACAATGAACTGAATACCAGAAATTGCATTATGAGATTTGCATGCAGTTCTTTTCCCATCTAGTACCTAACAGCACCTTGAAATATTTTCTTCTACTTGTTTGCTAATAAATGAATAAAATGAAGCATAATGCTTTGTTGTTAGCAGAATATTTGTGAATAGGATATTTATGTTCAGTCAAACAGACATTCATGGAATAGCCACAATGTACCAAACATTATGTTAAATGCTGTGGGTAAATAATGAATCCATACAAGGCTTAAAGCCTTGTCCTGAAGGCAGAAATACAAAGAGTTATTTTTTAAATGTAGGTACAAACAGCTCCACGGGAAACCAAGAAATGCTTTCTTAGGACTGTGATGGAGGATTTAAGTTTCTATATTCACACAATTTAGCCAGATGTAGCTGACGACACTGGATGAAAGTGTTTGTAAATGTCACCACTCTACTTCTGAAGAAGTGGTCTACCCTTCTACAAGGAACAATTGTTTAGAGAACAATCTGTGTTGAACATTATTCTACTTATTTCACATGGAATGGTATGATGAATAACATACTTATATATGAACAACACATAACAGAAGTCATGGTTGTGTCTCTATTGCACAGAAATGAAATGACACCTTAAAGGGATTAAACTCCAAGCACTTTGAGGAGTGACCCATGTACACAGATCTAGGAATAGCCTGTACGCACCACTGTGTCAAGAGAAGAAAATAGGCATAATTAGATATTTCTGTCAAGATCATATCTCAATGGGAAGCTATTTCAGTAATGATCTTAGTCATAGTGCATTATCAGCACAGGGGCAAGGAACAGAAAAAACTCCCACATAGGGGGATAGAAAATCGCATTCATACATGAAAACAGATTTAATAAAAAACAGAGATGAAGAAGGAAGCCTATGAAAAAAGCTGATAACGGTAGGTTTAGGGGATCAGGCAGTAGTAACACTTCCAAAACTGTCTGGAAGACTTTGGGATCCAAACTTCTCGAATTACTGAGATGTTCAACACTTAAATTCCAAACACCCTTGTGCTTCTCCTCAAGACACACCTTAGAAGATATCTTCCTAAGTATTTCCAGGTCTGGATGTACACACATATAGCTCTGGAGAAAGCATGATTCTAGAGATTTGAAATATGCCACTAATACCCACCAGGATTATGTTATGTGGTATAGTTTACCACATGGAGTCTTGAATAGTATTGTTGCAGGTGGACCCCCACGGGTGACTTATGTGAGGCAGGAAGGAGAGAGAGATGGTTGCTTTCTCCCCCAGCCGCCTCTGCCACCCGGGACCGCTGGGCAGGCTAAGGACTGATAAAGTCTGCGATGAGCCCCTGCGGCGTGGGCCTGAGCCCCACCAGCCCCACGAGGTGGCCGTCAAGCCACGCCTGAGGTCCGCTTGATCTCTAGGCACGGGAGTTGATCCCCACCACCGAGGTTTCTCGGGGGAGCCACGGACTCAGGCTGGAGCGAGGAATTGCTCTTTGCAGGAAAGGAAAGTCAGTCCTAGGCCTTACCCAGGTCTGCCTCAAGGTTCTTGTCTTCCCTCGCAGAAAAAAGAATTTTCAGGAGTCGACGAGCAGTGAAGTAAAATAGGTTTTATTGAGGAGGGTTTAGGTGAGGGGGGGGGAGGGAGAAAAAGAAAGGAAAGAGTAGCGCTCAAGGGAGAACGCGGGCTGCTCCAAAGGCGGAGAGCGAGTAAAAAGAGAGTACACATCTCAAGAGGGGAGATGCGGGCAACACACGTGCTCAGGCAGCATGTGCACGCAGGCAACATGTGAGCCCAGGCAGCATGTGCGCGCCGTCTTTGGTCAGGACGGCTTTTATAGATTTCTTCCCAAGTTACTCCCATATGGGGCTTTAACCTTGGTTGCTAGGGCCCCGTTGCCAAGGGAGTAGACTTTGGGAGTGGTCTTCTGTGAGCTGGGTGCTGGGCAGGAAGGATGATTCATCTCCCTCAGGAGATTTACATATTCCTTTTGGCCTTTCCTTCCTCCAGGGTCTATTGTTGATAATGGTCCCATCAAGTCTGGTTTCCGGCTTTCAGTCAGGTGTGGCTCTGGATCTCTTCTTCAGGAATTTATTGCCATGTGGCGCCCCCTGTCTGCCTGCCTACAACAATCCCCCTAGAGATTTCACCCCTTAAATCTTTAAGGGGAAAGTGGTCGAAGGTCCGTCTTCTGTATTTGCTTCCTGCTGACAAGAGGGGGCTTGTAGACCCCTGCCTACAAAGGGGTGAAATCTTTTTACTACCTTAGTTTAAATGGGGCCCAGGCAATGAATGAAGGTTAGATTCCTGAAGTTGTTTATCTGCAAGACAAAGACCAGATTAATTAGGCTAAGAAACATTACTTTGAAATGATTAGACCCTGAAGGAGTGCAAAGGTCCCTTTTTGCCCTAGTGAGGGCAGAGTGGTTTGCTGCTGATGGAAAACACCAATGTTAAGGTAGAAACACCAGCCACCTCTTTGGCTTTTTGTACAACATAGAAAAACGTTAATTCTTCCACTGAAGGTTTTAATAGGAATGAATAGATAACTATATTCCGAACATTTGAGCATTTACATGAACTTAAGTTGCCAATTCTTAAGATTAATCTCTGACACATGAAGCACAGTCGAGTTTATTTTAACTGCCCTGTTTAGTCCCTTTTATGGACGGTTGTTATTTACTACAGTCTTTATGAACCGAGAACGAACACTTAACCAGTTTGGATGCTAACTTGAAGACCCTTGGCCTATTAGAGTACATTTGCCTTTTAGCTGATGTTTTTGGTTGGACCGATGACATGTATAACTGAGTTCCCTTCTAGACTAGGCTGATTATTCACAGTTAGTAAAGCAAGTTTTATTTGGATTATCCAAGGGGTACCTTTTAAATTAAGCCTATTTGGATACATACATTTATTTAATTGCCTTTTTGTAGCTAGAATTTGATTTGTACAAAAGTTATAGAAATATGGTTTTTTCTCCACCTTCGCTTTTAAATTTGCCAAATGACTTTATAAACCTGACTTGTTCTTTTGCATAAACACAACAAAACTGGAGAACTCTCCACTTAGGGGTACCCCATCACTACTAAGAAGTTTTGGGAATTGGCTAAGACAGAGCAGGCAAACACCAATTATGGTATTTTAATGTTTTTACCTGTCACGTCAGGGCTACCCCAGGCTTGGCCATGAAGATCAGGTTTCATGATGAGCTACAGGTGACCTCGGGCCTCTTCCACTGTGTTGAGCAGAGCGTGACAACATCCCTCTTTGGGGCTGAAGCCATTCCCTACTGCAGCAGTCGTCCTTGTTGCATGGCCCAGGCAGTTGTTAGTCACCACAGATTGGCAGATTTCTTGTTTTTTACAGCAGAGATGATTTTTGGTTCTTCCTTTAGCCGGCCTGCCTCTAGGGTCTCCCTGAGGTTTGTAGGGTACTTGCAGCTGTACCTGTGAAAACTACATGCTTCTGTCATTTAGACCAATCCCTTTGACTTCTGTTTTCCCTGGAAGAGGGCCTTGGGGTCCCATACTGGCTTTTCTGTCTGCAAGAGGGCTAGGCCCTATTACAGAGAGGAAATATTTTGTTTGAGTTTATGCAAACCAACACAGTGCCATGAAACATTAAAAGACGTACTGAAGGTGTAAAGAGAGAAAAGCATATATTACACTTTACTTACAATGAAGTGCAATACACCAATTTGCTGTTGGAACTGCTTAAAAGAAGCATAAAGTTTTGTTGAAATAGAGCAGACAGTTTAACAGTATTTTATGTAACTTATTTAACTCCATGTTAAACAAAATTTTAATTACCAGTTTTTAGGAGCACTGTAACAGGAGTTTATACCATCTGTTTAATATTTTTTTCATAGATTTTACCAACGAGATACTTTTAGAAAAGAGTTTTATAGTTTACTTAACATTTTCTGACCTTCTACACATTTCTTTACATTTATTCTGTTTTGTAGCTTTCCTGCAAAAACAAGCCTTTACTTTAAGAGAATTCCTTTCTTTTTCCCACAGACATCTCCATCCATTATCTTTCTGTTACTTAAAATGCATTATTTAGACTTCTTATAGTTGCACCCTAAAAGGTATTAACTTTTTATTTTACAGAGCTTAGTATAGGCTGATTTTTTAAGAAGTTTGGAAACACTTTGCTAATTATTTTTATTTAGCATGATAAGCTACTTTAAAAGCATTAATTTTATATTTTAGGAGAACATAAATAATGCAAAGTAAAAAGTACTTATAAGATTACTATTAAGAAACAGTGACTTTACACTTGTGAATGAAAGCTCTTAAATTTAAGGCTAGGTTGATACTTGATGACAAAGCTTACATATATTAAAGCTATTTTAATAATAGCATATACTGGGCAGATTAGAAACAATGCCTGAAAAAGAAAAACTGATTGCTGTTATTTACTTTGCACATTTTAAATTTTTTTATGTTTAGAAGCCACAAAATTGAAAGAAACATTCCTGGCTTCTTGAATGTGGCTGACTTTCTTTTAGCCCTGAGGCTGCTCTGGAATTTCACCTGAAAAGCCTTTAAGGCATAATGCTGTGGCTTCAGATTTATCAGACTGAGATTTTGAGATAACCCCATTACAGAAATAAAACAAATATGTAGACATACCAACATACGGCATTTGAACCAACTTTTTGTGAAACACAAGATTTTTTTTTTTGACTTAATTACAACAGTTTTTGTACCTTAGTTAATTTTGAAAACAGCCTAATTTTTTATTAGAATTTGACTAAGGCTTATAAGGTAAAGCTTTGCACAATTTTACAAAGTTTTTTATTTTTTCCTGCTTTTGACTTTAGCTTTTACCCCTTTTTAACAGCACAAGTTTTGCAGCTGAGAGAATTTTAGGCATTAGGAACCCTTAAAAAGGTATTACAATTATATATTTTAACCCCTTACCATAAGATTTAGATTGATCACGTTGATTTTTCCTTCTGCTTAACACTTAGTTTAGAACACATGGCCTATCCCTGGCTTAACAGTTTGCTTTTGACTTTTAACTTGGTTTTATTTAACACTTTAATGTTTTACACAGACAAGACAACTGCAAACAATTGGTTACCACACATGCACATGCACACACATACATATACAGTTGATTGATTAATTTTTAGTTATGATTTGACCCTTTTTGGAAGGGTAGAGGAAACTGATAGACTGAGAAAAGGAAGGGCAGTCCCCAGGGCAAATAGCCCTGCTCGGCCGATTGGGACCTCGCCCTACATTTTTCAGCCTGCACCAGCCTCTGTCCCCTGCCTGTCTTTTACATGAAGCATGGGTCAAGAAAACGCTTTTGTTGAAAAAACCGGCCACCCTAGATTATGGCCGAAATTAAGTTGTAAACTTAATGCTACTACTTTTAGCTCTTTTAGTTTTGAGTTTAGCTTTTTTAGTTCCTAATTCCTAGTTCCAAGTCCTGAATGCACCTTAGTGGCCTTTGCTAACCAGAGGCATAGTAAAAGAAAGTAAAAACGTCAGTTTTTGGAGATAGATGTTAGTGAGGACAGGGTTAGGCTGTAAAAACCTGTAAATTGAATTACTGCATTAATACCCTTTTGATTTTAATTACTACATTTGTGCCTCCTTTGATTTGATAATTCTGTACTGGACCTGTTAAGGAAAAACTGCTGTTAAGCCTACCGGGTAATTAAGGTTAGCAGCCAGTGCTTATCTGCTGCAGGTCCTGGTGTGCTTTTGCTTTTTGCGTGCAACAATCGGACAAAATTATTAGCCATTTTAGGTGAACTTAAAGCAAAGGTTAGAAATTGAACTTTTTTTTTTATAAACTTGAAGGATCTTCCCCAAAATGTCCCTAGCTGCTTGAGTCACTGAAGCTCATTGAGAAGGGCGCTTGGACCTTTACTTTGCCAGCTTTTTTTTTTTTTTAGCCACTTCCCCTAGGGGAACTCCTGGGTGGGTCCAGCAGGTTTGGAATGACAAGAAGCTCAGCTTTAAGCACACCCTGCTCGGCTGGACCTTGGGGGAAAGATAGATGCCTGAGCTGCATTAGACCACAGTGGGCAGTGGGCTTCCCTGCAAGTACCTTTTGCTTATTATAATTTACCGCCTTAGTAACACACTTTTTTATTCCCGCTATTAGACAGTTAATTATGTAATCCCGCATTTTTTCCTCTCTTTTAGTTTGGTAATTTCACCCAGGGTTTGTTAGGGGAACTGCCGTGAAACCAACCCACGGGGAGGTTTCTATTAGTTGCATGGAGCTCGTCTGCATGAACCTGCGCAGCTGCTATAATCTGTGTTTTTTCCTCTGGGGTGCAGCAATTGGACAGAACTATTTGTGCATCATCCCAGGTGAACTCAAAGTTAAAAGTTAGAGTTTGAAATTCCTCTGTAAACTTTGAGGGATCTTCCCAAAACCTTCCTAGCTGCTGCTTACATCGGGTGTAGGTCGCCCATGGTGAAGGGGTACGTGAACCTTTACTATTCCTCCCTTCCCATTTGGCACTTCTCTTAGAGGGAAGAATTTTTTCTGGTTTTGGGTGGTAAGAGACTTTACTTCGAGTACGCCCTGTTAGACTAGTTTTCGAGGGAGGGAGACATTTTTAAAGTTTCTTTGGAGTGGCAGCAGATTTTTCTGCAGTTATCTCCCTGCGCCAGCCTCGTCTTCTGAGGAGGAACTGTGCTCTTTAATTTCCCTATGATGTTTGTGAGGCTCCTTTGCTAATAACTTTTTTCTCTGGACCAGCCTGGTCTTCTGAGGAGAGGCTGCGCCCCCTTATTTCCCCTTTGCGGTTTGTGCGAGCTCTTCTGCTACTACTCTCCTCTGCACTGGTCTCTTTTGGGGAGGAGCTGCGCTCTTTGGTACTCCCTGCGATTTTTTGGGGGTCCTAGGGCTTGGAGACCTTGGGCTAGAAGAGCCTCGGATTGCCGGGATAGTTTTGGCAGGGAGGGAGTCAACACCCGAGGTACAGTAGGGTACAGAGGCTGCGGAGGCGGCAGCGGCAGCGGCAGTAGCGAAGCCTGAGCCGGTGCCAGCGGCTGGGCCAGCGGCCCCTCCAAAGGGACTGAGGCCCTCCGGGGTCCAAACGGACCTCCGTGTGGAGGAAACATCATTAGAATGTCGTCTATGGGATCTGGTTCTGGTTCTTTTTTCCCCTGTAGCATCTGCATAGGAGATGCGGCCTCCCTTTCCTTTGAGGTTTGATACAGTGCCATGAAGGCTTGAATGTAGGGGGTTTTATCCCATTTTCTTTGCCTTTTGCAGAAGCGATCTAGCTGCAAGATGGTGTTGTATTGCAAGCTACCATTTGCTGGCCATTTTTCCCCGTGTTCTAGTTTATAGTTAGGCCACGATTTGTTACAAAGGTCTTTAAGCCGTGCCTTGCTTAGACATTCTAGTTGTAGGTCCTTCCAGTGTTTTAACAGGCAAGCCAAGGGGGACTCCTTGGGTATAGAGGCAGAATTTTCCATATTTTAAGTATTCTGGCAGCAACCTATGAAAGAAGGAAAGAACTAAAACAGGATGGTTCCTTGGCAAAACTTTTAATGCAAAAAACCGCTCGCGGGAGGGTCGCGCAGCCCCCGCCCCGAGGAGAAACACTGCGGGAGGGGCGCAGCGTCGCAGCCCCCAGCCCCGAGGAGAAACACTTCGCGGGAGGGGGCGCGGCATCGCAGCCCCCAGCCCCGAGGGAGAAACACTGCGCGGGAGGGGCGCGAGCGTCGCGGCCCCAGCCCCGAGGAGAAACACTCGCGGGAGGGGCGCAGCGTCGCGGCCCCCAGCCCGAGGAGAAACACTTCGCGGGAGGGCGCAGCGTCGCGACCCCCAGCCCCGAGGAGAAAGCTCTCGCGGGAGGGGGCGCGGCGTCGCGGCCCCCAGCCCCGAGGAGAAACACTTCGCGGGAGGGGCGCGGCGTCGCGGCCCCCAGCCCCGAGGGGAGAAACACTCGCGGGAGGGGGCGCAGCGTCGCGCCCCCCAGCCCCGAGGAGAAACACTCGCGGGAGGGGCGCGGCGTCGCGGCCCCCAGCCCCGAGGAGAAACACTCAGCGGGAGGGGCGAGCGTCGCGGCCCCCAGCCCCGAGGAGAAACACTCGCGGGAGGCGCGGCGTCGCGGCCCCAGCCCGAGGAGAAACACTCAGCGGGAGGGCGCAGCGTCGCGGCCCCCAGCCCCGGGGAGAAACACTCAGCGGGAGGGCGCAGCGTCGCGGCCCCAGCCCGAGGAGAAAACACTCGCGGGAGGGGGCGCGGCGTCGCGGCCCCAGCCCCGAGGAAACACTACTCGCGGGAGGGGGCGCGGCGTCGCGGCCCCGCCCGAGGAAAAAAAACACTTCGCGGGAGGCGCGCGTCGCGGCCCCCAGCCCGAGGAGAAATCAGGGGTCCACTTTGACCATGGACGTCTCCATAAGTGACCTCTGAGTTACCCCAAGCGTCCCTGGGGCCTTCCCGGGCATCCACCACGACCACGACCTGCGGTGTGGAGCCGGACCAGCCTGTCGTGGGTTTCAAGAGATAGAGGAAAAAGTTCTGCCTTAGTTGGTTGCTGCCTTCTTTAACCTTGCTGACATTGCTGCATCTTTCATTAGGTTTTAAGTTTTTCTGCCTTTCTGCCATTTGCTGGACTTCTTAATAAATTTTAATTTCTGCCTTGGCGACATTTACTGGGTCCCTTACTGGGTTCTGCCTTGCTGCTTTGGCTTAGTTTACTGGGCCTTCCACTGGGTTTTGCCTTGCTGCCTTTTACCCTTTTTTTTCTTTGCCTGGGGCTAAAGCTGCTAGAGGCCTCCTTTGCGTTCTAATTGACCTCCTGGTGTTTCTTTAATCCTAACCGGTTTTCTTCCCTATGTTATTCTGGGATGAGGAGAGAGAAAGGGGACTGCTAGCTGTAATTTGGTTTTCTAGAATTTTTTTACTAGTGGGTTTCCTCCCACCCCTCCCACAGTGATAGGTGGCTGAGACAGACAAAGGAGGGGTGCCTCTTTACAGAGACCATTCAGTTGCTTGTCTACCGGTGAAGAACTTAGCCGTAGTGGACTCAGCAGTTGTGACTTGCGGCCGACCTCTATGTCGGGCGCCACCATAGACCATATGTTCTTCGTAGCAGACAGCCCACTCGGGCTCCGTAACCTTTGTGGGACCTTAAGGGGTGCCGGTCGTGGAGCCACAGACTCACGCCTGATAGGAGGACCTATCAGGGTGCTCATACACACACTCACTCACACAGAGGTTATCACATTCCTCCCCCCGTCCCCCTAGAGATTTCCAAGGGAGCATACCTTCTACGCAGATTTTTCACGGATTACACTCCTTCTGGGGGGGACTTCACTGCACCGTCCCTTCGTGGTCGCCAAAATGTTGCAGGTGGACCCCACGGGTGACTCATGTGAGGCAGGAAGGAGAGAGAGATGGTTGCTTTCTCCCCCAGCCGCCTCTGCCACCCGGGACCCGCTGGGCAGGCTAAGGACTGATAAAGTCTGCGATGAGCCCCTGCCCGGCGTGGGCCTGAGCCCACCAGCCCCACGAGGTGGCCGTCAAGCCACGCCTGAGGTCCGCTTGATCTCTAGGCACGGGAGTTGATCCCCACCACCCGAGGGTTTCTCGGGGGAGCCACGGACTCAGGCTGGAGCGAGGAATTGCTCTTTGCAGGAAAGGAAAGTCAGTCCTAGGCCTTACCCAGGTCTGCCTCAAGGTTCTTGTCTTCCTCGCAGAAAAAGAATTTTTCAGGAGTCGACGAGCAGTGAAGTAAAATAGGTTTTATTGAGGAGGTTTAGGTGAGGGGGGGAGAAAAAGAAAAGGAAAGAGTAATGCAGCCTCAAGGAGAGAACGCGGGCTGCTCCAAAGGCGGAGAGGCGAGTAAAAGAGAGATACACATCTCAAGAGGGGAGATGCGGGCAACACACGTGCTCAGGCAGCATGTGCACGCAGGCAACATGTGAGCCCAGGCAGCATGCGGCGCGCCGTCTTTTGGTCAGGACGGCTTTTATAGATTTCTTCCCAAGTTACTCCCATATGGGGCTTTAACCTTGGTTGCTAGGGCCCCGTTGCCAAGGGAGTAGACTTTGGGAGTGGTCTTCTGTGAGCTGGGTGCTGGGCAGGAAGGATGATTCATCTCCCTCAGGAGATTTACATATTCCTTTTGGCCTTTCCTTCCTCCAGGGTCTATTGTTGATAATGGTCCCATCAAGTCTGGTTTCCGGCTTTCAGTCAGGTGTGGCTCTGGATCTCTTCTTCAGGAATTTATTGCCATGTGGCGCCCCCTGTCTGCCTGCCTACAACAGTATTAGGGAGAATAAGTTAAGGTTCTGATGACTCCTATAGCAGAAAATACCTAGCCTTACATTTGGCAGGTCAAACATGCAAAACCCCCAAGTTTGACCCTTTAATCATTTCTCAACCCTAATGTTTCTGACTGAAAAGTTGAGATTCTGATCCAGCACCTCTCACGATGTTGAGTGCAGTATGTCTGATAGAGGGATAAAAAGGAAAGAATTAGTATTCTAGGCTTATGGCTAAAGAACTTGGCTCCAAGACTTAAATTCTGTTACAAATAATCCCCATGCATCCATGCATGCTGACAGATATAGCACAACACTTTAATCGCCATTGGCTATGGGCCTAATAAAATGGGGTAATAAAATCAAATTCTGCTGGGCCCATTTTACAGGCAATATCAAGCCCTGTGAACTTTAATGCCCACTGTCTATTTAGATAGTCATGGCTCAGAGCTGGTGTTAAAAGTAACTAGAAATACTTGTTCTGAAGTGTTCAAATACATTGCAAATTACACTGGAGTACGGGCTTAGTCCAAACTAATCCTATACTGCACTGACCTTTGAAAAATCAGTCCTGTTTTCCTGGCAGCGTCTTTCCCACTCCTTCTCTTTGTCTTATCCCCTTGAAGTTTCATCTTTATTTTATTTCGGTGTCAGGAGTTGGGTGTGAAGTTGCTGCTAGGTTTAGGTGTGTTTGTGTGAATGTGTGTGATGAGTTTAGCTTCTGGGCGACCAAAAACAAACGTATTTTTTCATTCCATTTTTCTCTGCAGCCTCATTTTCATTCCAGCACTCTGTATTCCTCAGACATCATCAAATACTTTTTTCCTTTGTAAAACAATGAATGTGTTATTCTGGACTGTGCTTTTTTCTGGGGCTGAAAGGAGCTAGGTTTTTGGGTTTTCATCCTGACATTAAAATAAAGAGAAGGAGAAGAAATACTATATTCTAAGCACCCAAACTTTTGTGTCTAGTAACATAAAAAAAATTAACTATTGAAGGAAGATGCAAACTACATCTGGCACACATTCAGAGGGCGTTGTCTCAGATTCTTAAGTAGGAAGGATGCTTTCTAGTGAAATGGTAATGTGGAACTAACGCCTCATCTGAAAGAATTCCTAAGAGAATTGTATTCACTTAAACAGGGAGGAGTGGTTTCTTGACCTTTAGAATTTAGCCAAAAGCTTGAATAACTGCCTTTCTGCATCTTTGTGTACCGAGAGAACTCACTAATCTCAGCTCTACTTTAATAAAATTTTGTCAAATATTTTTTGTGTGGAGTTTTAGTGGGCATCTCTCAGCCTGCAGACACCCAGCTGTGCTATAGCATGGTCAAATAGTACCTTGGTTTCCGATTTTAATGTTCAGGGTCAGAAGCGAATACATTTTCTCAACTGTTATGGAAGTGTATGTTCCCTTACACTTAACCCATCTTTAATGAATGATAAAGTGTAGTGTTTGGCCAAGTTGCTACTTTGCTAGAGTGGTCTTGCTCCAATTTTGACTTTCAAATATGATTTTCTATCCAGAGTTGCCTTTCTTACACGTTTGTGTGGTTAATAATGCTCATAGGAACCTGAAACATTTATGTTCCCAGAAGATATTTCATGCCTTCTGAAGCAGAGTATTTTTATTGTTGTACCAAAATCTGTATTTTTCAGAGAACATTCTGAGTAACTCTTAAGCAGACTGTCTTTGGTACTGTGGAAACACTGGTTGTTTGGAATAAATTTTAAAACACTAATTAAGCAAACTATCCTATTGCATTTTTTTAAATTTGTGTGTTTGCAAGTATATTCATAGTCTATATATTTTTACAGTCTTCTTCTTAAAGTGATTTTTTGAGAATAGTTCAATAGCTCTATTTCCACTGGGCCTTACTTTTCACCTTTGAAAAAATTTCACAGATAAGTAAAAGGGTTCTTTTTGTATGCTACAGTTTTTCTAGTGAAAACTTGTTTGGGTCATGGCTGTCAACAGAAAGATAGCCTGAACACTCAGGGTTAACCTGCTGATGAATGTACTGGGTAGCCAGGATTTTGTGTTTCTTGCCATCTAAGGGCCTTTGGAATAATTGGTTGTCCTGTCTCATCAGCATCAATGGGGAAAAGAGGGAGACTTAACACTGACGCTATGAGGTTTTTTCTTTTCTCCTTTCTTTGTCCTCTCTTTAATGATAAGGACACAGAGGTAGTTGGGAAGTCAGGAGAGAGATTAAAATAATATGACCAGTAACATGTGGCTCCTTGGAGCTATAGCCATCCTGTATGGAGAGAAACCAAATAGATTTGATCTCAAATCCAAATCTCAGTTGCTTGGACCAATTGCCTTTATCCCCCTGACAACAAATATTGGTACTATTAAAAGTGATAGATGTATCTTTTAGACCAAGGATTTCATAGGGAAATTTCCCAAGTAAATTTGTGTCCACAGTAATGAGGTTAGGATGACTTTCCACATTCAGTCATTAGCATTAACTTCAGTTAGCAATTTTTAAATAAATATTAATGACCTTACCGGTATGATTTCCAAATGATAGCCAAAATCCACATGTTGAATACTCATGGAAAATTATATCTTTTTCCATTTACTACAAAGATCATTGAATAATTAGACATCTTTGATTTTCAACTTAATGAGTGGGCAGATCTGGTATGAGTAAATATTTGGGTGTAACTTTAACTGCAATTTAACTTTATTTAACATGTAATAAATAGTCAAAATTTATGAACAAATAAAATAAACAACCTAATAAAAGTTCTAAATTTAAAAAACAATTCCCATTCATTTATATTTATTTTTAGCTTATGGGGCCTCCTTAGCTATCGTCTGGGTGCTCCAGAAATCCACTGACAATTCAGTACAAGAACATGAGGATGCCTTGTTTTGGGTCTGTGATACCAGGAATCGGACTATCCCAACGGTGCTGTGATCCTCCAGGACTGAAATTAATGGTGCTTTGAAGTCTCAGGGTGTTACCTAAAGATGTTTGGGGACCATGTGGCTTCCAGGTAGAGAACCTGTGAGCTTTCATGGAAGGTGAGCCTAGTAGGCAGATCAGCCACTCTACTGGCCCCTAATTTTTGATAGATTACTGATGTATATCTTCTGTTTCCTACTTATCTGGTAGTTAGGCATTTTTTAAAAAATGTATTCACTTAGTATTCAAATGTATTCAACAATATATTCACCTTGAAGGCTGGAGAGAGAGTTCAAGTGTCTAATATGTGTGA
>JAJIBD010011536.1:0-26999 GCA_021461705.1 Cryptotis parvus | reverse complement strand
ATATATATAGTTTATAGCAAAATAATTCAGATATAATTTTTATAATTAACTCAATGAAATGTGAACACAAGCATTTTTCATTTCAGGAGTTGTCTATATTGCTTATAAATCTATCAAGCTATCTATATATAGTAACAAATAAAAAATAGTAATCTAAGAGATAATAATAACTCTGGTAAGTTTCTATAATTTTTCACAGTCTTTTTAAAAAGTGTTGTTTTTGTTTTTTGGGGGGTCACACACAGTATTGTTCAGGGTTTGCTCCTGGCTCTGAATTCAGGGGTCACTCCTGGCAGTACTCAAGAGACTCTATGGGATTCCAGGAATAAAATCTATATCTGTCCTATGCAAGGCAAAAACACTCTACCCACTGTACTATCACTCCGAACCTTAGACTCAAAAATTTGAAGCCACCCCTGGAGGCCCAAAAGCTACATAAAAGAGTTAGGCATGTAAAAATCATTTTCGCAGAAGTCACTGGCCAGATTATTTTCATGAGACAATTTATCTAAATCTGAAGCCCAAGACTAGAAATAGAAAAATAACAGAACAATTTTACCAAAAATAAATATTCTTTTGAGTCTTATCCTATTACCTATAAAATGTTATTTTCTCTATTCTTGCTGTTTTATTTATTTTAATAAGTTATTAAATTAAATTATCTACACATTATTCATATTTAATGATAAATTATCAAAAAGCAGACAAGGTAATCAGGTTTATCTATTATCTTTTACTTCTCTTTTTGTGCAGCAGTTCAACAGACATTCTTTAAGACATGAAAGTACTTCAGACTCACGGGGCGAGCTGCTACTTGCCTCCCGTGCCCGCCGCCAGAGGTGCAGGGGGATGGCGGGTTCTAGCCTGGCCCGCCCCAGCAGAGCCTTAACAACCGCGCCCCACCCCGAGGGCCTCCATTTTCACATCCGGACTTCTCTCTCGTCAGAACCCACCCAGAGACCATCCTATCACAGCCCAGCCGCGGTCTGAATAAATGTGGACTTAGAGATGACTACGAGAGTATGCTACCTGCACGGCAAAGCCTGGCAGCTACCCATGTTGTATTTGATAGCAATAAGTACAATATAGACCTCATTCCGGAATGGTTGAGGCTCTTTATGTTCCTGGAGCAAGCAAATGCCCTTGGGCTCTACTATGAGACAGGACATACGGAGATGTTACTGGGGCCCGCCGGCAAATCGATGTGAATGGGAAGACAGTGATACAGTGACAGTGATGAAAGTACTTAGATGAGTCATGAACAAATCCCAGGACCAGAGAGATAATACAGAGATTAAGGCACTTGCCTTCAAGTGACACATCTGAGCTTGATCCTTGGTATCATTCTTTGTGCAATGAAAGAAAGCACAAAGAAAGAAATAGACCCTGAGCACTTCCAGGTGTAGTCCAATCCTTGTCCCTAAAAGAATATAGAGCCCAACTATATTTTGAGTAGAGTCCTTCTTAAATTTGTTTCTAAGACAATTTCTTTATACTACTGCATTCTATTGGAATTTTCTAATATCCGAACACACTTAATTTCTATTTATCCCTATACTGTGATCTTAAAAGGATAAAATAACTGTGAGTAGTGTATAAAAACTGTAGTAAAGGAATATTCTAAGATTTCAATATTCTAAGATTTCAATCTAAGATAATATCCCACATTTTAATAGGATTCTCATCCCAGAAGAAATTCCATAAACATCTGAAGTCACTTAGTAAATATAAAAAAGAGAGAGAGAAATCACAAAATTTAAGTATGGTGAAATTTTTTATATTTGACCTCTTATATTTGTCTTTAAAATAATCTTGTCATTTTAAAAAATAAGTATATGTTGATACAAGTTCAATGAGGAAAATTATTCTTTATTTTGGGAGCTTACCTGGCTGTGCTCAGGGTTTACTCCTGGAGGCGCTTGGGGGACTGTATGGGATGCTGGGCTTACCCATTGTACTATCGCTCCAACTTCTGATTTGAAGAATTATTAATGTAACATGTTTAGAATAAAGAGCAATATTGGGAAATATGGTGTATTTCAGAAGGAAATAAAACATTTGAAACCATTGATCAACTACCTAATTTTAATAGTTGAGAGATTGTTCTCAAATCTGTCTTTCTGTATTGATTACTATCCAGCTTAATTTTAAGAAAAATATGATTTTTTAGAAATAAAAAAATCAAGCTAGCTCAATATAAAGTGAAAAATATTCCTTCCTTTATAATATTGACTTCAGTGAGTGGTAGCATATTAGAAAACTTGTTTCTTTTTATGCACTAATGAGAGAATACCATGTTTTACAAAGCTACTACTTCTTTACTATTTGTTCTAAATGCAGGATTTGTGTTCTATGTGATGAACTAGTTGGCTGTATTGTCGATTGATAGGTGCATAATGTACCATATAATTATGCATATACATATTCAATTACAGTGAGTTACAGCCCATGGCTGCAATTTGTATTACCTAATTGTTCAATTTTAAAACATAGTTATATTTTTATAAATGTATGGTTTTAATCATACAATTTCAAATAAGGTTCTTGGGTAACAAGGCACAATATTAACAAGAATATACCTAATGTCTATTTCTATATTCAATGAAACAGTAAGAACACTAAAACAGTTATATCAAATCTACTGATATAAACTTATAATGGCAGGCCAACTTGAATTGAACAAGGAACCAATTAGATATGAAACAAATTGATCATATCTGCATAATCAGCATGTGTACTTACAGAACCATAACTTTCCACAAAGGTCACTGACATGGAAATGCTATCAGAACACGACCACAGAATGGACAAAAATAATGTACCAGTTTTCCAGTCAAATTATGTATTTAATAGTAATACTTGATACTAAAGACATACATATGTTGATGAAGGTAATCTAAAGAACTGTATTTACCACTATTGTTCTTCATATAAGCTTGTCCATAAAACTAATATCAAACAAATGTAGACTTGAACCTGCTGAAAATTTTAATAATAAACCAGGAATTAAACATTAGTATTTATATATCTCATGGAAGCCAACATTACAACACTGATTGGTCACTCTAAAACCTCTACTCTTTGTCTTCCTTGAAAGAAAAAGTGATACTGTTCTACGAAAGGAATATGAATATGGCAAGAGAATAGATCCAGCTGTCATTCATGTTTTTATACAGGTAGTCTCCCCAGAGAAAAAAATCAACTACCCTTATATTAGACAACACCTATGATGGGCATTTAGGAATTTAAAATATAACTTCTCCCTCTCTCTTTTGCCTGTGTTCTACTCTGGTACCCGATTTTATATCTAATTCAGGATTCTCCAATTGTATACTGCCCTAACTTCTGCACTCTCATGCTCCTACAGATCCAAGATATAAGCCATATTAGAGATGTTTTGATTTCATTGATCACTATTCAGAAACACTGGTTTAGTTTGCCACTTTCACCATTCATTCATTAAATGTGTGGTGTTTTTATTATTCATGTGTTAAATATACGTTTATATAAATGAGATGGTCATTGTGTGCCAGACATTGTTCTCACAACTGGGATATAGGCAAGTAATTTTTAATTTGCTCTAAAGAAAATTTGAAATGCCATAGTTCCATCAATATTTTGGCAGAGGGTTAGGGAAGGAAGGGGAGATAATAGGAGACACCAGAAACCTAGCGTTCAATAGATGGTGTGCTGGAAGAAATCTGGCACTGGTGGAATAAGTGCATGAAACAATTATAAGCATTTTGAACTAGCTTCTAACCTTTTATTCACTAAGTATCCAAGTTAAATCTTAATACCTATTGTAATGGCTTTAGCAGTTCATTAACCATACATTGGATTTCCAGTGCCAGGTAAACTTTGGAGTTTCCCTGAGTAGCAAAAGAAATTCTAAGGAAAAATTTAAAAGGTAGGAGTCATTGCATTTCCCAACTTTGAGCCATACTACAAAGCTCTAATCTAGCTGAGTAGATAAGCTATATAAGGAGGGAATGAAAGTCAATTAAATGATAAATTGTTGGACGACAACAAAACTTGCTAGCTTGGGATTTTTGCTGCTTAATTTACTTACAGTTTAAGCTATTAACATGTCCTGAAGCTGGGTTCATGCTAAGGAGATCTCTATTCTATGTAAACACTGATGGAGGGTATGGCAGTTACAAGTCATTTTGACTCTGAATCAGTAACTTCTGAAATATTATTATAATCTCTACTATGATTTTAATGTAATCTAGATTGGGCACAATTCCTATTAATACCCACTGGTCCCAGCTGGGACAGCTAGAATTTACCAGAAGACCACCACCCTGGCTATGTGAGACTACCATTTAAGATAAAAAGAAGGATCATACTAGTTTGCCCTCAAGCAGGCAAGCATGATCCTTTCAGTAAACAGAGGACAAGACACTCAGAATCACTTTGGTGCAGAATAGAAAATAGACAGATCTTGTGAGTACCATCAATATTGCATGAAACCTGTGAAATTATTATTTGTTTCTCTCCATGAATATACATCCATTGAGATGTATTTCTTTTTTACCAGCTCTCTCTCTCCAGTGTTTTTGGCATAAGAAATAATCTCAGAGGAAAGGACTAGTCCCTGGCATAATAATTTGTTTAGACCTGAAACAAGTGTGGCACCACCTTACATCAACACCTAGAAGCTCTTTGCTGAGATCACCCTCCCTGAAGATAGGATTACTTTTGTATATATAATTAGACTGGCTTGAGGTGCAGCTATCCATTTTGGTAGGAGACATTTTGGTGGGCCGAGTGCATGGTCAGAGTTCTGACCAAGAGCTAGAGGTCTTGACCAAAAGCTAGAAGTCTGGAGAATCCCATTATCTTGGATTGTAGTGGCAGAGCTTGTTTTAATAAAAGCCTTTTGGAACTGTGCTGGACTCCTGAGTTTCCATCCTTTCCCCACCAGTCTCAGAGGTAGAAGGGAACTTGTTTCCTGCTATTGTTGGGACCCCAGCAGCTTCCCGACAGTAAATTACCGAAGTAGTTGCTGGAGTCAATTTACCAGGGATTCAATTCTGCCAGGACCTTTAGGAATGTATCTCAACTGTCCCCTACATACACAAGAGCCTGAGCACTAATCCATAGGCTACTATACACTATTGGTAGAGGTATGTGTCCAGAATAGTGACTTCTCTGCATTTGGAACTGAACTTTATTGAAGCCTGAGCAAGACCCTGCCAGGGAAGCTTCTGGGACTATACATATTAAAATTCTTCAGACCAAAGAGAAAGCACAGTGGGTATTTGGTTTGCCTTGCACACTACCAACCCAGGTTCAATTCCCCAACTTTCCATATGGTTTCCTGAACTCTTCTAGGATTAATTCCTAAATATAAGGCCAGGAATAATCCTTGGGCACCATTGGGTATGGTCACAAAACCAAAACTAAATTTAAAAAAATAAGTAAACAAAAATAGCTCCTGTGGATATATGAGAGGGGTCCAAAATGAAAAGAACATATCACTCAATATATTAGGTCATTTCAAGGCCTTGGATGTGGATCAGTGGTAAAGTACTTGAATCAAATCAAGGAAAGCAAAGAGGGAAGAAGTGAGGGAGAAAGGAAATAGATCATTCTTCCTATGGATTCAACTTGCATTATCACTAACAGAGGACTACCACATTACAGTTTAGGTCACTATACACATTTCACTATTCTTGAGCAATAATGACCAACATGTAGGCAAAAACTATACCTGACTTTGCTATTTTTATGCTCAGCACATGGCATTATATTTGGCTTATAATAAGCATTCAATATACAACTATTGAACTTGTTGAATTAACTTTCCATCAAGTAACAATAGCCCTATTCCTACTTAGCTGTGTCTCACAGCAAGCATGCTAGCTCAGTAGGGTGGATGAGGGAATTCATCTAAAATCAATTTATTTGGGGAGAAACATATACTATATTCAATGAAATGATTCAGTTTCATTTTGTACGTAGCTACAGAAAAGTGCATGATCATAATTTTATGTCAAATATCTAGTCCCTTAAGTCATGTGGAAATATATTACTTTTTGTACATAATATAACACTGTGAAAACAATACTAACAATCCCTCAGGACCTAAATCCTAGAGTTATAGAAAGTGAAGTAACTAGTGGTTCAGTTGGCAATGGCTGAGTCTCAGTTATTTAAAACGAAAAACTACAAATTTATAAATGTAAATGCTCATAAAGGTATAATACTAAGAAAAATGCTTTTTAAAAAGTTCCTCCTAACCTGACATGGAGGCGGGCTGGGGGCGGGAGGGAACAGGGTAGTTGGTGGTCGGAGATGGGCACCGGTGGAGGGGATGGGTGCTGGAACACTGTATGACCAAAACCCAGGTATGAACTTTTTTTTTAAGTTTTTATTATACCACCGTGAGACATACAATTACAAAGGTGTTCATAATTGGTTCTTGGTAATACAGTATTCCAGCTCCCATCCCTCCACCAGTGCCCCATTTCCACCACCAATGTACCCCACCTCCAGGCTGCCTCAATAGCAGGTTTCCCCGCTTCCTCTCTTTCTCTCTCTCTTTCTCTCTCTCTCTCTCTCTCTCTCTCACTCTGTGTGTGTGTCTCTGCATCTCTCTCCCTCTTATTTTACACATTGTGGCTAGCCCTGCAGATATTTAGAGTTTATCACTTAAGTCTCTTTGTGTATATTCAATGGGGAGTTCAGGCATGAACTTTTCAATTGCGTATCTTTGTGATTGTGTATCTCACGGTGGTATAATAAAATACTTAAAAAATAAATAAATAAAATTTAAGGGAAAATCTGAAAAAAAAATGAAGTAAATGTAAATTAAATGCACTGCTGGGTGTGCCTCCAGTACCCCCTCCCAAAATTAGACTTGAATGCTAAACTGAAAACAATAAAGATGAAGGGGAAAAAAATAAAATAAAAATATAAAAAATTCCTCCTTCAAAGGGAGAAACATAGGACTCATTTTGAAATCAGTGGACTCCATTCTGATTTAAAGAATTGCTGACCAGAATATTACTCAAGATTACATTAGCTAAATTTATGAGATCCTTTACTATTTTCTTTAAACTTGTAAGAAACAAAATTATGATGAACCATTTCATCAGAGAAACAGAGCTGACTCTATACTGTCTGGTCAGGACAAAGGACTTAGTGAAATGAAACACCCTAATTATTTAGAGTGATGCCTGAGAATGATTTGTTTACTGTAGCTATGGTACAGAAAAGCATTTCTTAACCTTTATCCAAACTCTTCCAATCTTTTCCTTCCCTGTGGCACTCCTATCCTACCTGTTGGCACTGTCATCTTGCGACAAACTCCTCATTTATTCTTTCTCACCCCTGGACCCCTTGGAATATCCTGGTGCTGAGTGGGTAATAAACACTGTTATAGATCATGGTTTCTTACCTGCAAGTAAAAATAGGATTTCGGTAGGTAAAATGAAAATAAAATGTTATCCCACCTAAGACAAAGCTGTGACATTAACGGGTCATGTAGTCTCTACTTTCCCATTTCTATATTTACTCTCCCACTCAGAATCTAAAATTCTCTGCTGAAAGCAGAGCCACTCTACCATCCTGCTCACCATACCACAATCTTAAGCTTCCTTACTAAATATGCCAGGCCCTTCCAGCTCAGACAAACCAGCCATGGGCATGGTATTGTCTAGCTAAAATTTGCTGATATGCCTATAGTTTCAAAGACAACACTTATTTTTAAGAGTGTTTTTTCCAGGACCAGGAGAACTTGTAAGTGGTTAGAATCTACCACAAGTGTGTGAGGGGGCAGAGGCTAGGTAAGATAGAGAAGGGAAAAAATATGACAATAATAATTCAAAATGGTCACACTTAACTAGAACTGAATGTTAAAAGCAGGATAGATATCTGCATTGCAAGCCACAATGCACAAAAGGCGAGAGAGAGAGAGAGAGAGAGAGAGAGAGAGAAAGAGAGAAGAGCCTGACATAGAGATAGGTTGGGGATAGAGGGGTGTTAGAGAAACTGGGGACACTGATACTGGGAAATGTGCACTGGTGGAGGACTGGATATTGGAACACCACGCTACTGAAACCCAATGCACAGCTTTGAAATGGAGGGGCCTAGGCCTGGCCCGCCACCCCAGAAGAGCTTCTCAAGAAGCAAGAGGACCCCCCACACCATGAGGGCCACCATTTTCCACATCAGGACTCCCTCTCGTCAGATCTCCACCCAGCAGAAGAGCTGACCGCAGCCTGGCTGGAGATCAATATATGTTGGAGATCAGAGGTGACTACAAGAGTATCCCACCCGCACGGCAGAGCCTGGCAAGCTACATGTGTCGTATATATTATATGCCAAATACCAGTAACAATTATAGACCTCATTCCCATGACCTGATGGAATGGTTTGACACTTTTTATGATCATGGAGCAAGCAGATGCCCTTGGGGTCTACTAACATGTGACAGGACATATGGAGATGTTACTGGTACCCGCTCGAGCAAATCAGGGATGAACGGGAAGACAAGTGGTACAAGTGATCACACAGTGATTCAATAAAAAAAATTAAGAGAATTAAAAATAATAAAGTAAAGTGATCTGTTAGTTAAAAAAGAGAGAGCAACTTTTCTTGGATCAGCAGTAGAGCCATTCTGGTGATACAGACTGACTGTCATAGTGAGCCACTGAGGAAGACAGTTTCTGACAATCCTTTTAGAATCTCCCAGGTGCCATTGTAAAATCATTTTCCATTTTCCCTTCTCTCTAACGAAGCATTATTAGTCAAATAACAGAGAGTTGAAGTTTCTCAGTGAAGAGGATCTTGGAGCAGTGATCCCATCCCCCCCCCATGAGTATCTTTTTTTATTTTCATTCCATGTTCCTTTAAATTATTCATAGAGAAATAGTGAAATAGTCCATGGAAATGTTACCTCCAATAGTCAATACATAAAATTCTCATGTAATAGTTTCTTGTATTGTGTTTTCATAAAAATAACATCAGAAAAAGATTTAAGGACAAAGAATAAATACTCCCTTATTTTCCCAGAGGTGGGGAATAGACTTCCTTGAAAATGTAACTATTTGGAAATGTTATATAAAATTGAATGAAATTTACAGTTATCATCAATTGAGAATAAACCTGTTTCCAATCTATTTCTCACAGGTAACAATCACAGCCTCCATACTGAGACCCACAGTTAAGTTTACATAAACCTTCCATGCCCTTGTTCTTATATAAAAGGAATTAAACACATTTTTTTAAAAAAATGCAAGTAGGGCATACAGTTCAAAGAGCAATTTTCAACTCTCATTCACTGAGAAATATGCAGCCCCATCATGGTGGTGGTCTAAGAATACTGTATTCTATTCCATCTACTGTTCTCTTGGGTCTATTGATCATTTCTGCATGCACAATGTAAGTTTGATTCTAGTTGATCACACAAAGTGTTTCATTATTGCTCATGTCCTGCTTATAGTAAATTAATTTTACTATATTGATTGTTAATTGATTTATATGTTTTGCTTTCCTCTAACTCATTCTACAAAACACCAACTTCCAAAGCTATTTAATATAAGAAAAGTGTGACTGAATCAATGACTTTCATTTCTCCACCTAATCCAGTCATTATGTTGTATATTTGTTTTCTCTCTATGATCAGCATTAGTATTTCCTAGCTCAACAACAATAGAATTTTACTTCCTGTTTTGTGTCAAAATTGAAAATGCCTTCACCCTCATGATACAATCCTTGAATTCTTACATATGACACTGTTAACCTAACCATCTTCCCAGAGCATCCACTCACTTCTCTATAATTTTCATTAATTCAGATGTTAGGATAAAATTGTTTTGGCATGAAAGAAAATATTTTTGATTGAGCTAATAATTTTATTCCCAGTATAGTGTATAAAACGTTTATGCATGTTCTCATGACATATTGTTTTTCTCTTAAGAAATTTGTCTTCTGGGCTAGAGTGATAGTCCAGCGAGGAGGGCATTAGCCTTGCACGTGGCTGAAACAGGTTCAATCTCTGGCATCCCATATAGTCCCCAATGCACTGCACTCAGTAATTCCTGAGTGCAGAGCCAGGAGTAACCCCTGAGCATCATCACCAGGTATGGGCCAAAAAGGCAAAGAGCAAAACCAAAAAACTTGTCTTCTATATATTTTAAATACATTTCTGAATTTTTTCAGACAGATTTTCATTTCTACATTTCTTTCTTTGCTGACTGACACCCCTAATTTTTTTCTTCCCTTTAGGACATAAAATTGTAGTACTTCTTCTTCCTCAGGATTAAGCTGTAATTTATATCTAACTGGCCCTTTTTTTCATCTTTTCTATTCTGAAGAGCTTTTTCCTTTTTGTTTATTTCTTCTTTTCTTTGGAGAAGATGGGAACACCAAGCAGTGCTTAGAGCTTATTCCTGGTTCTCTGTACCAAAGGATCATTTCTGGCAGTTGTCAGGGCATTATATAGGATGCCTGGGATCAAATCCAGGTTGGCACATACAAGGCAAATGTAGTACCTGCTCTACTATCACTCCAGCCCCAAAGCAGCATAAGGTTCTTAAACTCATCAGTTGCTTTAATATTCCAAGTCAAAATAGAATTCCAAGGCAAAACTCAAGGATAACATTCTAAGAGAAGCAAGATCAAAGAAGAAAGTGCACCATTTGTTGAAGAGGTTGCTCCATTTCATGCTTTAAACTCCTTAGTCAATGATTAGTTGGCTTTATAATTGAGGCTCTTTCTCTGGGTGTCAGTTGTATTCGATTGATCTGAGAGTCTATTTTATTCCAGTCCACACTATTTTGATTACTTTAAAATATAATTTTAGGTTGGGAAAAGAGAAGTCACCCGAAGTCGTAATGAGACTTATGAGAATTATTATACATAAGAATTCTCATAAGTCTCACAAAATACCTATAAATTAAAGCTTTAGAGGACATAAAAGAATAACTGGACATAGTAAACAAGTTAGATAAAACAAATATCCCAATAAGAATATTCTATCAAGCTAAGCTTTCCTTGAGTGGGGCTAAAAATGACAAAGTTATACACATAAATATCAAATAAGGAAATTTATGGCAATTAAAACAAGTTTGTAAGCATGTACAAAATGCTTTAACCATACACTTAATGGGTTTCATTAAGGGTTAAAGAAATCCTACTTCTGAGTAGCACAATACTTAAAGCATAAAATGGCAGAAAGGAGAATAAGAGTAACGATGCATATGTGGTTCACTTACACTGAACAGGTTCAGAATCTCAGAAATAAAGAACATGGCAATCTCAAGACAAATATAATAACACAACTAGAAAAGAATAATTAAAAATACCACAATTGCATAAAAGGCAGATATCTAGTTATGGGCAAAAATAAAAGCCAAAGAAGCAAATGCAAACTTTACCCTCATAATCTATACACTGATTCATTGTAGGTGCCTTTATATCTGTCATGAAGTTTTCTGCCTGTATTTACCTAAACATAAGTTATGAATTCAGGACTGATGTCAAGCTCTTTAGTCTGTTTTGAATATAGCTTTGTGCATGGTGTGAGAGAAGGGACCAAATTAATCTTTTTAATTGGGACTGACCAATTTTCCCAGCACCATTTGTTGAAGAGGTTGCTCCATTTTATGCTTTAAACTCCTTAGTCAATGATTAGTTGGCTTTATAATTGAGCCTCTTTCTCTGGGTGTCAATTGTATTCTATTGATTTGAGAGTCTATTTTATTCCAGTACCACACTATTTTGATTACTTTATAATATAATTTTAGGTTGGGAAGAGAGAAGTCACCCGTCTCTTCTATCCCCTAGAATTTATTTGGCTATTCACTTATTATTCCATATAAATTTCAACTATGCTTGGTCTGCATCTTTAAAAATTGTCCTGGGTATTTTTATGCAGACTACATTGAATCTGTTTAGTGCTTTGGGTAGGTCTGCCACTTTTGACAATTTTAATACCTCCAATTCCTGAACAGAGGATGTGCTTCCATTTACTTATATCTACTTTTATTTATATTAGCAATGATGTATAGTTTTTTCTCACTTCTTCTGTTGTTTTTTCCCTGGTATTTGATTTTTTTTGCTTTTTGGGTCACACCCAGCGACGCTCAGGGGACCATTTGGGATGCCGGGATCGAACCCGGCCGGCATGGGCCGACCACGGCAAGGCAAATGCCCTACCTGCTGGGCTATCGCTCCGGCCCCGGTATTTGATTTTTTGAAGTGCAATTGTAAATGGTATGTGTTTCTTTTATTTCTCTTTTGTTCTGTTAGATTGTCTATATACAGGAATGCCATAGATTTTCTATATATTTTGTAATCTATTACATTATTGAATGCATTTATTGTTTCTAGGGTAAGGGGTCATATATGTAGCTCAGATTGCAAGATAACTTTTGCATATATGAGACTCTGAGTTTGCTAATGGTACCAAATAATAATCTTTTAAAATAAATTATGCAATTAGATAACTAGATCAATATAGTAGTAGAAGTACTTGCCATAGCAGTTATGGAAGAAAAGCATAGGCATTCAGAAAGAAAGGCAGAAGTCAGCTATGACTATTTGTAGATGACTGTTATTATTCTTAAAAAAATCTCCTAGAAACAAGAGATTTCTTTGTATAATAAAGTGACAACTTACAAAATCAGTACCAAAAGCCCATGGCTTTTCTATAGGCAAATAATGTTTATTTCTATAGGCAAATAATGTTATAGATGTTAAAAAGCAATCTGTTCACAATTGTGCCTCAGAAAATCAACTACCTAAGAATCAGATGAACTAGAGATGTGAAGGATCTAAAAAATAAAACAATAAAACAAAACTTCAAGATATAAAAGAGGAAATGAGGAAATGGAGGAAATGGGACAAATCCCTTGCTCATGGATCAGGATTAACTTTTTCAAAATGTCAATACCCCTCAAAACTTTATACATATTTAATGCAGTCCCTAAAATGATATGCATAACATTACTCAAATAGATCAAACACTATTGAAATTCATATTTCAGTATGACTTTTTATTATTTCAGATGTTTATTATTTCAGTATGAGTTTATTGTTCAGTATGAACGAATAGCTAAAGCAATTATTGGAGAAATAAAATGGGAGGCATTACCTTCCCCAACTTCAAACTACAAAGTGGTAGAAATAAAAGCAGCATGATATTAGAAAAAGACAGACGCGCAGACCAATGGAATAGAGCTAAATATCCTGACACACACCCTCAAATATATGATCACTTAGTCTTTGATAAAATGATCATAGATTTGAACAAGCAAAGCCAATTTGACAAGCGGTGCTGGGACAAGCAGACAGCTACATGCAAAAAATTGAAGTCAGACCTCTTTCTAACACAGCATAAAAATAAGATAAAAATGGATTTCAGACCTCAATGTCAGACCTAAATCAATAAGGCACATGGAGGAAAATGTAGGCAGAACCCTCTGTGACATTGAAGCTAAAGGCATTTTCAAAGAAAAAAATGCCACTGACTAAGCAAGTGGAAGCAGATATAAACAATGGGACTACACTATACAAAGGAGCTTCTGCACCTCAAAAGAAATGGAGATCGAGATACAAAGACAGTCCATTAAATGGAAAAAAATTATTTACCTAATTGCCACCTGATAAGGGGTTAATATAAAAGATATGTAAGGGAATGGTAGAACTCCACAAGAAAAATAAAATCCAACCTCATCAAAAAATGGGGAGAAGAAATGAATAGAAACTCCCTCAAAGAAGAAATTCAAATGGCAAAAAGCACATGAAAGAATATTCTGTATCACTGGTTACCAGGGAGATGCAAATCAAAACAACCATAAGATATCATCTCACACCACAGAGACTGGCACACATCAAAAAAAATAATAATAACCAGTGCTGGTGTGGTGCAAGGAGAAAAGAACTTTCATTCATTATTAGTGGGAATGCTGACTGGTCCAGCTTTTTTGGGAAAACAACATGAGAATTCCTTGAGAAACTAGAAATTGAGCTTCTTATTTCTATATGACCCAGAAATAACCACTTTGGGGAATATGTCCCAAGGACACAAAAACGCACTGCAGAAGAAACATCAGCATTTCTATATTCATTGCAGAACTATTCACAATAGCCAGAATCTGGAAATAACCTGAGCAAATGACTTGGTAAAGAAACTATGGTCCATCTGCATAATGGAATACTACACAGTCAGCAGGAAAAAAAATGAAGTCATGAAATTCCCTAATAAATGGATGGACATGGAGAGTATCATGATGAGTAGAATGAATCAGAAGAAGGATACACATAAAATGATTGCATTCATTTGTGGGATATAGAAAAACATAACATGAGACTATTACCAAAGAGCCAGGAGTTGGCTCACAGTTGGAGGCTTGCCCCAAGTGCTAGGATAAGCAGAAAGTTGGTATAGAGAAAGGAACATTATGACAGTAATAGTTAGAAATTACAGCTTTGGATAAGAACTGTGTGCTGAAAGCAGTTAAAGGAACAAACATGGTAAGTTCTCAGTACCTCAGTATTTCAAACCATAATGCCAGGGGAAGGGAGGGAGGGAGGAGAGAGAGAGAGAGAGAGAGAGAGAGAGAGAGAGAGAGAGAGAGAGAGAGAGAGAGAAGTGCCTGCCATAAAGACAAACGGGGGTTGGGGGAGGTAAACTTATTTGACTGCAACCCAATCATGAACAACTTTGTAACTGTGTATCTCTAGGTGATTCAATTAAAAAAAATACTATGATGGACAAAAAGGCTGAAGAATTGCTCCAGTTTAGCGATAAGTAAATGCAATGCATGATCCTGGATTGATGTTCTAGGGGGAAAATCTGAAAAAGATTCTCTTATAGTTAGGGTTCTCCCAGAAGAAAAAAAAAATCAGAATTACCAAGGTTTTCCAGGTAAATTGGCAAACTGAAGACCCAATAGAGCTGGTAACATAGCTCCAATCTGAATCCTATAGCTAACCCAGGAAAATTATCTCCAGTGTAAACTGTATATGCCTAAACTAAGATCTTTGATTAAATCTCATCCTACTGAGAGGTGCTGCTCTCATGATCACTTCATTCTTTCTACAAACATTGTTAAACACCTGCTCTCTGGAAAGCAAAATATCAGTGTATTTTTCTCACAGTGTTTGTAAAGTATAAAGTATTTATAAAGTATAAACATTAAAAACGTGACCTCGGGCCGGGTGATAGCCCAGCGGGTAGGGCATTTGCCTTGCATGCGGCCGGCCCATGCCAGTCCGGGTTCAATCCCCGGCATCCCATATGGTCCCCCGAGCACCGCCAGAAGTAATTTCTGAGTGCAGAGCCAGGAGAAACCCCTGAGCATCGCCGGGTGTGACCCAAAAAAAAAAAATAAATAAATAAATAAATGAATACATGAATAAATAAATAAATAAAAATAAAAAATAAAAATAAAATGTGACCTCTGTGTTGTATTCAGCATAAAGGTTAACCTGATATTAGTTAGTTCTACTTCTCAGTCAGTGCTTTAAAGTAAACTCTGATTTAATCTCTAACTCAATCTTATAATTATCCCCAAATGAAGTTCTTTGACTAGATATTTTGACCAGATAAAAAATGAACAGCATCTCTAAGGTCTTTAATGAATATTAAAACACTCTAAACTCAAGTGCTGCATTGCAATAAAATATTGAGTGACACCATGGATCAATTTTTAATTCAGTATTCAGTGACTACAATTTCGTATCTTTTAACTAGATAATTCAGACAAGAGTGGCACACTGAAGGAATAAAGTAAAAGGAGCAGTAAAAGATGATCAAGTCCTTGTATTTTCTTAAGTAAAAACACCTCTTTTATATATACATATACATATATATATGCCAAACTATACACTGTTTTCTAATCACAGAGTGAACTGCCATACCTCTGTGTTTTGAAATATTCTATTCCTCAAGTGGAAACGTGTCTCCTTTTCTCTTCTTATATTGAACAAAATATAGTGAATTCAAATAAACTTCCATATATAAGTCAAACTATAGTTAGTAAATCACGTTATATTTAGTGTTTTGTAGTATCACTTAATCACTTGATTGCTTGACATTCCGTTTTTCATCGATTTGCTGGAGCGGGCGCCAGTAACTTTCCATTTGACCCTATCATGTACCAATGTAGCCCAATGACATCTGCTTGCTTCAGGAATACAAAGAGCCTCAAATCGTTCATTCGTTATGTAGTATTGTTCGTTATGTAGTATATTATTTTTTTGTTTTGATTTTAACTGGATTACCTCTTTTGTTGTTTCTTAGTAGTTTATATCAACTATATATTATCAACTCTTACAGAACTAGGCTAAGTCACATTTGTATTTATACCCCAAATCCCTAGAAAGGGCCAGAGTGATAACATAGTGGGTAGGGTGTTTGCCTTGCATGCAGCCGACATGGGTTCTATCACCAGCATCCCATATGGTCCCCAAGCACTGCCAGGAGTAATTCCTGAGTGCAGAGCCAATAGCAACCCCTGAGCATTGCCTGGTGTGACCCAAAAAGGAAAAGAAAAACAATTTGCCAAATCCCTAGCAAAACCCATAACACAGTGTATAACCTCACTAAATGTTCAGCTAAATCTGAACCAAATTGAAAAGAATACTATCATTCTACTATGACTAGAATTTTTAGGATATTAAAGTTATTGTTTGAGCATATAAAATTAATTTACATTGTCCCAGTTTTTTGACAAAGAAAGCAAAGTAACAAAAAATAATAAAAACATAGAGAACTAAAAGAAGAAAGAAAAAATGTGGCAACAAATCTACTATTGTTTACAATTAGCAAAATATACAGCCTATACAATCCCACTGCTTTTAGAGATGCCTTAAGGAACTGTATAACTTTTCCCCAGTGAGAATAGTATACCATTAGCTTTATACAATAGTCATGTCTCAGGCAAGATACAGCATTTAATAACACATATTCTGTAGCAGTAAGCTACATCACTCAGGCGGAAGGCTGTAAATTCAAATAAAGAAAATTAGTTTCACGTTCCCTCTAGGAATTCAAGTCAACGTTATTATAAACCTTTGGTTCTGAATATTTGCTGATGTACCACTTTCCTGTAGTCAACAATGGATATTTAGTCATTCCCATAAAACTGATCATCAGAGGATAGAGCTCTGTCAGTGGTCAGAAAGATCAAACAAGAATCCATCTAGGCTTCTTTGTTGTTTTCAACCCTCCATGATTCTAAATAGCATACTCTAAAATCACTATCTTTTGCCAGGTCAAACACAAATACTATGAATAATCTTTAATTTTTCTTTTAAAACATTTCATACAAACATTATTTAGCTTTTTTCTTTAAAAAAGACTACACAGATAGAGATAGATATAGAACAATGTATCACATGTGGGACTTAAAAGTAAGGGCCAAGGGCAACAAGCGCTTGTTTGTTGGAATGGAACTAATCCAGATGGTGGTGGCAACAGGGAGTGTTGAAAAGGAGAGGTACTGGGGTTCTTGGGCAAGGAGGTAGATATATTGGTGAAGGGTGTGGTGTAGGAATTAAGTACATGGAAAACCATTACTAACAGTAATCACAGAACCTCAATCAATAAAACAAAGTTAAAAATAGGATAAATCTAACAGTTCTCATCATAAACAAATAAAGCGCAAAGCAATCATTGCGCCTCTGTTTTATTTTAAGACCATCTGTGGCCAATTTGATGCCCTGATTTATATGGAAACAAAAACAGTGTTATAGGAAAGTATTTTCAAACATTTTAGATGAAACTGTTATATAGATTCATGTAAGAGGACTGTATTTGCTTAAGAAATAGAATCCCAGGGACAGAAACTAGAACATTGGTTGAAACAAGAGTACTGGCCCTAGTTCAATGCCTGGCACCACATAGTCCCCCAAGCACCCTAGGTATAGCTCTGAAGACACCAAGCACTACTATGATCTTGGAGGCCCTTGAGCAACCACAGAGTGGCCCACTTAGTACCCAGCACTTCAGGGCCAAGCAGCATGTCACCCTTAGGCCCTCAAAATAAAACCACCAGAGTAGTTTCCTAAGAATCACCATCTGGGCCCCCCGAGCACTGCTTGGAAGTACCCACCGCCCCAAGAACTTAACTAGTTCAGTTTCTAGAATTTTGCATGGTTAGAATAATTTTTAGAAGAGCAAACAAAAATACCTTAACTTTCAAATAGCAATCAATAACAAACCAAGTACCAATTATTATTGTTCATGCAATTACTTAGCAATTATAATTTTGTCAAAGAATAAATTTACTTTACAGTTAAATATTTTTTACCAGAAATACATGGGGGATACAGTCAACAAATGTTTTAAACATCAATGTTTCAAATAAAATAAATTATAGGAGTCTTATTCTTTATCAATTCTATGCTAAATTATATGTGTCACAAATAATAATTTATTACAGTATTTTAACTAAGCAAACATTGAATTTCTTTCTTTTTGTTCACTTCTGGGAGAAAATATTCCAGATTCAGAGAAGTCATCGCAGCTCATAATTTGCTTGAAATATTTTGCTACACAGTATTTAATGCAGCATGAAAACAGTAATCAAAAACTATTCTAAATGTCTGAAAACAACTGAAAAAAAGGTAAATTCTATCATTATTTTCCTTTACCAGTAAAGGAACTAGAAGTTCAGAAACACTAAATAATTTTTTAGCGATTAAACGGGGGATCTGGGCTAGGACAACTGATTACAGAGTCTCCACACTTTCCAGTCTTCTAAGTCACTTACAAACAGCACATACTCTCAGATATAATCCCACTACTGTATCCAGATAGGTGTCAGAAAGCTGGAAACACTTGTCTAGGAAGAGGACAAAGTAGAGAATGGAGGACAAAATCATCTCTTTCATTTGGCATTGATACTTATAGCCTTAGAGAATATGAACTCAATAATGGACTCCATAAACTTTCTTGTCACTTGTCACTTGTCTTCCCGTTTTTCTTTGATTTGCTCAAGCAGGCACCAGTAATATCTTCATTCATTGGGAATGAAGTCCGTTACTGTTACTGTTTTTTGGCATATGAAATACACCATGGGTAGCTTGCCAGACTCTGCCATGGCTCTGGGTTCAATCCAGGGTGCCCAGTTTTTTTCCATGTCAGACCATCAAACATCCAGGGCCCACAGGGGGAGCCCTGGGTGTAGAAAAGCCTGTCACTTGTCTGTCACCTGCCAATGCAGCCGGCACGAGCCACAACTGCAACACGTAGAGGGGCAGGATAAGCTTTCTACCTAACTATAATACTTGTCATCTCTGAGTCTTTCAAAGTCGAATATTGCATGTAAGTTTCAGCTTTGTGAGTCAAGAGCTACTTTATATATAAGGAATATCATAGTCTGAAAATTTTACTTATGGATTCAAATCTACCTAAGCACAGGACAATGTGCAAACATACCTGACGATAACCTATCATGCGTGAAAGAATCTAAATAACTAAATTGCTACCCAATAGAAGAATCCAACCCCCCCCACACACACACACAACACCAGGTAATAAGAATAAAGGGGGATTTCCAGAAATTTCAGACTAAAGACAAGGACAAATAAAACCATTTTCTTGTGATTCAGGTTGGGAATGAGGAGACCCGAAGGGTTGGACAGAATCTAGTGGTACTCTTGGCTGCGGTAATGGGATGAAGCATAGGGGAAAGTGCAGTAGAGCAGAGAGAATGGGGCTGATGCTACAAAATGCTGTCAAACAGTTAATTCAATCCACCACTGCTTATATTTCACTGAGCAGACAAAAGGGTAAAATAGACTATATTTTTTAAAACAGAAAGGAAAAAAAATTGTCAGATCATTTCCTGACTCTAGTACTGTGGGCTGTTGCTAAATTAGCAGAACTTCTCATACGTGAGCAAATTATCAAATCTTTACATACAATTACGATGCATTTTAAAATATCAGTTCTAATTATATTTTCTTTTGACAAAGTAATTATACTTCAAGAAACTGTGATCAGAACATATTTTTACTGCCAAGTATAAAACAGAAGGAGAAAAGGTGCATTTAGATTATCTTACAAAAAAACTGGCTACACTTTATGCAACCTTCTTTCTTTTGCTTTATAAAAGAAAAGCTTAAAAATAGACTAACAAACATAGATTTAATCTTCTTTCAAATTACTCATTGATTTGTAATTTAATGTTCTTCAGTACAATGGTGGTCACATACTGTAGCCTGCTTTTCCCTCCACGGACTTGTTTTGTTCATATTTAAAAAATCACACTGTTGTACAAGGAACATTTCTTGTTATTATTCCAAAAAAAAAAGAATTGAACTTGAAACCTTCCTCCCCGCAAGAGCAAATAGTGCAATGCCCTTGGTTGTTGTATTTGAGACTTCACATTTCAAACAATAACTCTTCCAAGGAATCCATAATTATTTCTTTTTATTCAGAGGTCCATTTCTTCTCCCCCACCCCCCAACTTATTTTTAATGAATAAATGTTTCTCTAGTCATTTAAACGAAATTCATTTTGCTACTCTTCTGCCCTGAAATCACTCTAGTGATTCTATATATCTTATCTGCAAAAATTCTTTGCAAAAACTTTTAGGGAGACTCTACAGCTCAAGTCCTATATTCTTCAGCTTCATTGGTTTGTTTGTAGTTTTTCTTTCCCCATGAGAGAAAAAGGTCCATTAAACATAATTGCATAAGAACAAACCAAAGAGTACTACAAATATACCAAAGAGTGCCACAAATACACTGGTGAATATGTTGGCACAGGCTTTTTGTCTATAGTTAGTGTCATTTTTAAATTCAATCCACCAATAATTTAGAAGTAAATGTTAAGAATGCATTGCATCTTCCGATTTAAGAAGAGGATTATGAAGAAGAGTACAAGAGGCAAGGTTACATTGATGTAGGGAAGTGTTGAAATTCCTGCTGACAAAGCTCCAAAACCAACTGGACCTGTTGTACTGTGAGAATGCTCCCAAGGCCTGGACAGGGGTGACTGAATGGAGCCAGCTGGGCTGACATTGCCCCGATAGATTAATGATTGGCAATCACTGGTGGCCTCCTGAATCAACCAGATGCCATTGGGCTACATTGGCACGTGATAGGGTCCAATGGAAATGTTACTGGTGCCCGCCGAGCAAATCGATGAATAATGGGATTCAAGTGATCAAGTGATCAATCACTGGAGGCCAAATTTGGAACATGAGATGTTGACGCATATGGAATATAGACAAATAACTGACTGGTAACAGTGGTGGAGTCTAGATAAATAATTTTGTTTCCGCTTATACAAATGTAATCATTGATCTAACGTTTCTTCTCCCATTTCCCACCTGCCCTCACTCTGAGTGTATTAAATTCAGTTTGCCTCTATATCATCACTGTTAATTCTGCATGACATTGGCTACTGTGCCATCAGCTTGTAGTCCACATCTATTGACCATCAGTCATAGACTGCATCAGAATCAGCTCCATATACCCAGGTCACTGGATGCTGCCGGATAGTATCAGGGGGAGGAAGATAAAAAAAAAGACCAATGACACAATCTTCCCCAAAAAGAATTGAAATCTGGAAGCATATATGGATATGCAGGAAAGCATGAAACACTTTGAGAAGGACAGAGAGAGTTCATGAAGAGCTTATGGAAGAACTTATGAAAGCTTTTTAAAAAGGGTCTGGACCTTTTAACAAGCCTATCAGAGGTTTCAGGGTTTAGTATATCCTCTACTAAAGACAAAAAAAAATTGAAACCATCACAAGCCTGAAAGGAAAAGGGAAGCACATATTTCAACTCTAGAAACATTTATGCGTAACTGACAGTGAACCTTTAGTCAGCACACCAGTAATTTGAAAGTCATACAGAGATCCTGGATTAACCAATTCTCATCCCTGTTCCATTGGAGATCACAAATAAAAATGATGTATTTTTTGTATATGGGCTAAGAAAAAGCATATTAAATTTGGAATGATATTGAAAACTTACAGAATAAACTGACTTCTTATTTTAAGATTGTTCCAAATCATCTTGGTAAATGAGTCTATTTCTTTTTTTAAACTGCCAAAGTATCATTATCTTTTTTCTTTCTCTATAAATATTTAGAGGTGCTCTGCACAACAGAATTTAACAGAATATCCATTTTATGGAACTGTCAATTAAGTAGTTGGTCTGTCCTGTCCTGACAAATCACATACTTTAAAGGACATCATTAAAAGTTGAAAGAAATGTATACTATTTTTTTGTCCTCTTCTGACATTTGTATATAATTTGTATTCGTAACAATCTGAAAGGAAGTTATATTGTTTGGTTTTATTAAAGTCTAGGGAGGAGAATCATGCTTAATCTTATTTGTATTCACTCTTCAATGCACAGCACAGCTTTAAACATCTTGATTTATTACATTATTTTATTGTGCTATATGAATCAGTCTCTTATCCAATAGCTAAATGATCAGGCCATGCAACTCTCCTGTGTTGTTAATATTAAGAAAAAAATAGTTTCATTTTTGGTGTGAATAATATTAAATATATTTAAATATATTGAGAAAATTGTAGTGAACCTTTTTTTAATACATTTAAGCATTTTTTCCCTACATACCCTAAAAATTATCTACAAGGCCAATCCTGGTTGAGTCCCTAGTACCACGTACAGTCCTCTGAGCTCTGACAGAAGTGATATATGAGCACAGAGCCAGGGGTAAGTCCCGAGTACCACCAGGTGTGGCCTCCTAAAATAGGGCCAAAATATTAAAAATATTTAGCACTTAAATATTTTTTAAAAAAATCCAGTCTTAAAAAAATCCAACAAATATGTTTTACTTTTTACTTTACCCACAAAAAGTAAAAAGCTACTGGCAATAGATCAGTTGTGTAATCAAGAAGTCACTGATGTAGATTCTCCAAAAAGATAAACTCTCCTAACATCTTAACTCCAATGTCAGGGATGCTGCTGGGGTCCCCCGACATTGTCAGGACAGAAGTTTTCTACCTCCGAGGATTACGGGAGAATAATGAAAACTCACGAAGTCTGGTGCAGTTCCAAAAAAGGCTTTTAATAGTACAAAAGCTCTTCCATAGCAATCCAATAAAATGAAAGAACTCTAGCTCTGGTCCAAACTTAGACCATACAAAAGAGCCTAAGTCTCCCACCAAAGAGAGAGGATCTCACCCGAAAGGAGTCCTACCCAAAAGAAGGGGGAAAAGGCGAAGGGGCCTCAAGTCAGTCACCTTATATACACCAAAGTAATCCTATCTGTGACTGGGAGGGTCCTGTCAACAAAGAACCCTAATCAGATTGTAGAAGGGTGGTGCCACACCCTACTACAGGTATAAACAAAGGTTATGCCAAGGACTAATCCCTTCTTCTGAGATTATCTCTTTTGTAAAACACTGGAGAGAGAGAGAGAGAGAGAGAGCTAGTATAAAGTAATACATCTTCATTTCATGAGCTTCATGTATTCTAGATGGTACCCACGAGGTCCTTCTTATTTATTATCTGCACCAAGGTGTTTCTGAGTATCTTGTTCTCCATATACTGAAAGGGTCACACTTGCCTGCTTGAGAGCAAACTAGTATGACCCTTCCTATAATCTTCCTATAGTCTCAACGTAGCCAGGGTGGCAGTCTCCTGGTAAATTCTAACTGTCCCACGCTGGGTGCAGTGGGTATAAAGAGGAGCTGTGCCCAATCTAGAAACCATATATGTCTTAGTAGATGTATAAGTCAAAAGTTATTCAGAGTCAAGGTGACTTCCGTAACTGCCACACCCTCTAGCAGTGTTTACATAGAAGAAAGATCTCATTAGAAAGAACCTTGGCTTAAGCAGATTAAGCTGTGAGTGATCAAAACAGCAAAGCTTCCAAACTAGCTAAACCTGTCATCCAACACTCCATGGAATCAGATGAATTATATAAGCAAATATACTACAAATTCAAAAGTTATTCTGTTGACTACAGACATAGCAGCCATCTGACAGGCATCTGTTTTCTAATCCAATATTTATTTAACATATATTTAACATATATTTAACAAATACATGGGGCAGAACTGCCTCTGGTTCTCCCTGTGTCCAGCTGATCATGAGGCTCCCAGGAGGGTGGTGGGTTCTAGCCTTGGCCCACCATCCCAGCAGAGCCTCGCAAGAAGCCAGAGGAATCCCCACACCATTAGGGGCAGTCATTTTCAATATCAATGGACAAAGAACCTCCGGCCCGGGCACATCTCTTTGACTCCACCATTCTCCCTGCATTAGCATACACCTCAGAGACCTGGGCCCTACGAAAAGCAGGATGAGAATGCTATTCGGGTCTCCCAGAGAGGAATCAAAAGAGCTATGCTTGGAATATCACGCCTCACTCAAGTGAGAGTAGGAACCGGAGTTCTGACCTCCATTGCTATTCCAGAATCAGGGGACGCTGTCTCGCTTGCCAAGGCATCGAAAATCAGATGGGCTGGACATGTAATGCGATTTGGAGACAAACCGCTGGACTAGAGCCTTTACCGACTGGATCCCATGGGATGTAAAAAGATCACGTGGCCGCCCACCTACAAGATGGTCAGACTTCCTTTTTCAAGACCCTGAAGGAACGGTTTGAGGCTCTTATGTTCCTGAATCAACCAGATGCCATTGGGCTACATTGGCACGTGATAGGATCCAATGGAAATGTTACTGGTGCCCACTCGAGCAAATAAATGAATAACGGGATTCAAGTGATCAAGTGATCAAGTAATTTTCAATATCCATACTCCACAGCTTGTCAGGGCTCCATCCAGCAGAAAAGCTGATCGCTCACCATTCATCAATAAATGCACAAGATAAGAGTATCCCACCTGCACGGCAGAGCCTGGCAAGCTACCCATGTTGTATTTGATATGCCAAAAACGAGTAAAAATTATAGACCTCTTTTCCTTGATCTGGAAGCAATGGTCTGAGGCTCTTTATGTTCCTGGAGCGAGTAGATGCCCTTGGGCTACACTAGCATGTGACAGGACATATGGAGATGTTACTGGTGCCCGCCGAGCTAATCAATGATAAACGGGAAGACAAGTGATACAAGTGAAGTGATATTTAACATATATTTAACATACATTTAACATATATCCAACACCAAGCACAGTACCTGGGTATAGCATGCTTGCTTTAAATTCTTTAAAAACTTTCCCAGTCAAGATACTCTATTCTTTTTTTTAAAGCATTTTATTATACCACCGTGAGATATACAATTACAAAAATGTTCATATTTGGGTTTTGGTCATACAGTATTCCAGCACCCATCCCTCCACCAGTGCCCATCTCCCACCACTAAGGTCCCCGGTTCCCTCCCCCTTCCCCCAGCCTACCTCCATGGCAGGTTCTTTATTTCTTTCCCTTCCTCTCTATTTCTTTCTCTTTCCTTCCCTTTCAGATTGTGGATTACAGAACATACATTAAAGGGTTGTCACGTGTATCTTTTTACCTGTATTTAATGCTCAGTTGTAGGTTGTTATTTGAACTTTCAACAATTGTTAGCAAACTGTTCAATTTTCTGTCTTACCTAGCCTCTGACTCCCACACGTTTGTGATAATTTCCCTCTTTGACAAGACTTCCTGATACATGATTCAATGAAGTCCCTGTAAGGATACCCATGACATTTTTTCAAAGAAATTGACCAAATGCTCCTGAAATTTGTATGGAACAATAAACCCCCAAGGATAGCTAAAGCAATCATCGGGAAAAGAAGATGGGAAGCATCACCTTTCCCAACTTCAAACTTTACTACAAGGCAGTAGTAATTAAAACAGCATGGTATTGGAATAAAAACAGACCTGTGGACCTATGGAATAGAATTGAGTATCCTGACACCCAACCTCAAACATATGATCATTTAATCTTTGATAAACGTGCAACGAGTCTAAAATGGAGTAAGGAAAGCCTCTTCAACAAGTGGTGTTGGGAAAACTGGGCAGCAACATGTAAAAAATGAATTTGGACCTGTGTCTAACACCATGCACAAAAAATCAGATCAAAATGGATTAAAGATCTCAATATCAGACTTGAATCCATAAAGTACATTGAAGAAAAATATAGAAAAACCCTCCATGACATTGAAGCTAAAGGCATCTTCAAAGGTGAAACATCACTAACAAAGCAACTAGAAGAAAAGATAAACATATGGGACTACATGAAACTAAAAAAGCTTCTGCACCTCAAAAGAAACAGTGACTAAGATACAAAAGCAGTCCACAGAATGGGAAAGAATATTCACCCAACACCCATCTGATAAGGGGTTAATATCCAGGATATATCAGGCACTGGTAGAACTTTACTAGAAGAAAACAAACAACCCCATCAAAAAATGGGGGAGAAGAAATGAACAGAAACTTCAGCAAGGAAGAAATTGAATGGCCAAAAAACATATGAAAAAATGCTCATCATCACTAATCATCAGTGAGATGCAAATCAAAACAACAATGAGATACCACTTTACACCACAGAGACTGGCACATATTCAAAAGAGCAAGAACAACAAGCGCTGGCATGAATGTGGGGGAAAAGGGGGGACACGCATCCATTGTTGGTGGGAATGCCGGCTGGTACAGCCTTTCTGGAAAACAATATGGACATTCCCTCCAAAGACTAGAAATTGAACTCCCATTTGACCCAGCCATACCACTCCTGGGAATCTACTCTGGGAAACCAAAAAATACTCAGCAGAAACACCATCCCTACTTTTATGTTCATAGAAGCATTATTCACAATAGCCAGAATCTGGAAGCAACCAGAGTGCCTGAGAATCGATGACTGGATAAAGAAGCTTTGGTACATCTACACAATGAAATACTATGCAGCTGTTAGGAAAAAATGAAGTTATAAAATTTTCCTATAAATGGATGGACATGGAGAAGATTATGTTGAGCGAAATTAGCCAGAAGGAGAGAGAGCAGATACAGAATGACTGCATTTATTTGCATAACATAAATATATATGTACATATCATGGTACCAATATCCAAGGTCAAGTGAAACATATATCAGGAGGTCTTGTCAAAGGTGGAA
>JAJIBD010011535.1:0-37153 GCA_021461705.1 Cryptotis parvus | reverse complement strand
CTTTTGGGCTACCCACTGACTGTGCTGGGGTCGCTGTGAATCCCCCAGCCTCCGGCAGGCAACACAATACTCCAGTATATCGACTCATCTCCATACCTGACTTAAAACTCTTTTTCCCCAAACATTTACATTTTGTAATAGTTTTGTTTTCTTGTTTTGGGTCACACCTGGCGATGCTCAAGGGTTAGTCCTGGCTCTACACTCAGGAATTACACCTGGCGGTGCTCAGGGAACCATATGGGATGTCAGGGATTGAACCAGGTCGGCCCCGTGCAAGGCAAAAAGCCCTACCCGCTGTGTTATCGCTCCAGCCCCCAGTTTTGATGACCTTGGCTAGTTTACTCCCATAGAACCAAGTAGCAAAACAAAGCTGAGATCCCACTTGGACCAGAGCTGAGCCGGAAGTCTCAGGGGCTGGAGTGGTGGGAACTTCCTGGTCCTTCCTAGGATCTGTTCTAGAGACTGGCAGCAGTAACCTGGCATCTTCCGCCCGGCTCCTGCGGGTCCTGTTGTGATGCAGAATAAAACACCACCACAAGGGAGGTCGACCAAGGTGACCTAATAATCAGAAACCATGTGTAAAGTGAAAATGCTGCACAGTTCCTGCGGTGGACTGTGTACCAGCACTATTCCAGGCCCATGAGGTTCTGACCTGGACCACTTGGCCGACCTGAGTGCCTTCAAGGTACTGACCAGGCCCAGAGCTGGGAGTTACTAACTGCCGAGGGGAACCCAGGGGGCCCAATGAGCAGATTTCCCCCAGAGCGTTCTAGCAAGCTCCGCAAGCCTGTTCCATAGAATTGCCACTGCGTGGCGATTTTGGGAAATCCACAGTCCTGCTCACTTTCCAGGGCTGGAAATTTCCTGGTGTGGAGACATGCTCTTTCTGGAAACTCCAAAGGGATTCCGTTTCATTTTTTAAATGCATCTATCACTGCCTAGGAGGTTGGGCTTGAAAATAGGTGAGAAAATTCCAGCTTGACTTTTCCTTAAGAGCCGAATGCATGAAAGCGTGTTCTGTCAGTGAATCATCAACCTGACAGGGTCGGAGCTTCTGATCTCAGAGGGAGCAAATCTCAGCCAAGGGGCCTAAGTGCTGACTTTGATTTAGCGACAGCTGATGGGTAGCTCCTTCCTGAATAGGAAACTCTCAGGCAGACCGGACACAGGTGGGCAGGCAGGAAAGACGACTTTGCTCCACCTGGAGAAGCGAGTAGGCAAAAACAACCAGCCGGTCCACACCCTTATAGATGGTGTTTGTGAACCATGGGGATTAGTTAACAGCTCTCTGAGACTTTGCTAGAAACTAGGTCCTGAAGCCAGCAAGTCTGAGCCAAGCCAGAACCGTCATCTTCACGGCACTGGGGAAGAAGCAGCTGACCACCTGCATGCACAGTGAATGCCAACGGGGAGACCTTGCGGCCACCAGGCAGGTGAGCATCGCCCCTGGCCCACTGGCGTTGTTCTGACCCTCTAAGAAGCAAGAGGGCTGTTACTTACTTGGGGACATGGATTCTTTTTTTTCCCCCAAATTTTATTACACCATTTTAGACATACAATTGCAAGATGCACATGTAGAGTTTTGGTTCTACAGTGTTCCAACACCCATCCCTCCACCCAAACCCATCTCCCATCACCGATGTCCCCACCTCCCTCCCCTCCCACACTTCAACTACTTGGTGGGTTCTGTATGTCTTTTCTCTCCTCTCTATCTCTCCCTCCCACCAAACTTTCCTGAACATCGTAGAATGCAGTGCATTAAAGGACATAACTGTTTCCACTACTTTGTTGGATACGTGATCTGGGCTTGAACTGGTTTTGTTCTGTTAATCTGGTCGTGAGGTAGTATCCCAGCGTCCGGACTGCGAAGATGGTAGCTAGTGTGATGGGCAAGTCTCATCCGGCTGCTTCCGGGACCCCCAGAGGTGATGGGCCCACTCCCAAAACCCATCTGTCCTCCTGGGAGCCCCATGGTCAGCTGAGCCTGGGGAAAGTGGAGTTCCAGCTTCCCCAGCCGAGTTTGAGACACCATGCTATGGCTGGTCGCCCCAGGGCAGCTCCTAGGCGGGGCCATCAGGCTCGACAAAATGGATGGGGAAGGGCCAACCCCTGACTCCATCTGACGAATTTCCAGTGATTCCCGCTTCTGGGGAGCTGCCTACCTGGGCTCGAACTGGTTTTGTTCTGTTAATCTGGTCGTGAGGTAGTATCCCAGCGGGGACATGGATTCTAACCGCCCTTTTCCCCACTCTCAAAACTACCCTGTGCCATGAAAGGATAACATGCAAACTCCCTCCCCCAAGTACTATCACTCCGGCCCTACAAACATCCTGTTTTTGAACACTGGAAACTTTTTTTTTTTTTTGCTTTTTTGGGTCACACCCGGCGATGCTCAGGGGTTACTCCTGGCTCTGCACTCAGGAATTACTCCTGGCGGTGCTCGGGGGACCATATGGGATGCTGGGGATCGAACCCAGGCAGCGGCACAGGCCCGCGTGCAAGGCAAATGCCCTACCCACTGGGCTATCGCTCCAGTCCCTGGACATTTCTGAGGCTAGAGAGTACAGGGTAAATTCGTTATGGGTCCTGATCTCATCACCAATGCCTCATGGCTCCCTCAGGGCTGTCTGGAGGGTCCCCAAGCTCAGAGCTAGCAGTAGCCCCCACCCCAGATCCCAGTACCACAAAATAATAATTGAAACATTTCAGCTATGAAGTTTTTAGATGTTCTCTTCTATTTGCCCCTTTGTGAACTTTTAACTATTAACTTTTAACTGTAAGCTCGAGCAAATCGATGATGAACGGGAAGACAGTAATACAGTGATACAGTGATTAATAATGAGATACCACATCATCCTCCCCAAATGGTGTTTCAAAATAAACAGAAGATAAGGTGCTTCCAAAGAAGTGGAGGAATTGGAACTGCTGAACTCTTTTGGTGGGAGAGTGAAGTGTTTCCATGTGGCCTGTACTGAAGGAATTGAAACCGGACTCATTGGATCTGGAGGATCCAGGATTCCCACTTTGGGACAAATGCTCGGAAGAATTGAAAGCAGGACTCTGGGAAGTGTTTTTACACCCGCGTTCATCATTGGCATCAGTCACGAAAGTCATCGGTTATGAAAGACCAACCTTGGTTGCCCCTATAATATATATTATAATATATATTATAATGCATTATATATATTATCTATTATCTATTATATATCACTTGTCTTCCCGTTGTTCATTGATTTGCTCCAGCGGGCACCAGTAACATCTCCATACTTCCTGTTTCGAGCTAGTGTAGCCCAAGGGCATCTATCTGCTCGCTCCAGGAACACAAAGAGCCTCAAACCATTCTTCAGGTCATGGGCATGAGGTCTATAATTGTTACTGGTTTTTGGCATATCAAATACAACATGGGTAGCTTTGAGTTTTTCTTATACGGTGATCACAAGCAGATAATGGGTTTATTGGCTGAAACTGCACATGCTTTTAAGCACATAGCCCCCTAGTTCCCTTGACCATCTCTGGAAATAAGATGAGGAGCTTTTCTGTTGCCTCTAACGTTTCCTAAGGCCTGCAGTCCTTCCCCTCCCACCCCACCCCTCTCCCCAGGAGCCACACATCTGCTTTTTGTCTCAGAGACTAGACAGGTGGCGCTGAGGTTGCTCCCAGAGGCTTTTTCAGAGAAATACTGAACTGTCCTGTCTGAGTCCCTGGGCCCAGCTTCCCTAGGCCTGTGCCCCTTCACCCCGGGAAGGTCCAGGGAGGCTTCCTGGAGTCCCAGTCACCCTTCATCCCTCCTGCAAGGGAAACAAAAGCTTTTTCCTCCAGGTTGGCTGACCCAACCCCCCCCCCAGCCCCTGATGAAAGACCAAGGACAGGAGTATGGCAGATGCTGTGGATTGTGCCGTGGCCGCCTTCAAGAGGAGGCAGGAGAAGAGGCCAGGTGATGTGCACCACCAGGCCGAGCCTCGAGAGCAGGGGCCTGCCTGGAGGAGCTTTTCTGGGACGTGCCTGACCGGGATTCACCCGGGAGATCGGGAGACCGAGCAGCCTAAGCTCCAGGACCTGCGGCTGGCAAAGCAAGACCAAGCTGGTGAAGGCCTGTGAGACAGTAATACCCAGCATAGCACAAGAATAAGGCCTGACCCTGAAACAGGACATTCCTGTTAGGGCCAGGATGTAAAGACAGCCTAGTTGGGCCTGCCCAGGAGGGGTAGAAACCTGTCGGGCTAAAGCCCTTAGAATGTGGCCACTGGGCAGGATGTCTGCCTTAGCCCTGTTGTAAAGATTTGGTAGCTGTTAACCGTTTTGTCTGCTTCTGTACCTCGGCTTTGCTTAAGATAAAGAATGCCGATGTGCATCCTAAAGGTGAGTGCAAGAAGGTATGAGACCAGTGTGAGAGAGCAGAGCGGGGCCCTTTGAGTCTCTTTTGCTCCGGGGGACCTCAGTGCTCCTTCGAGCTGAGCTAATAAATTTTCCTTTATCTCCATGTCTGTTTCGGAGAGTCTGTACTGAGCGACGGCCTAACAGTCCCAACAGAGGTATGTACTATTGGAAGAGAGAGCCCTGGGGCCAGCAAGATCCAACTACAGTGGGCTTCCTGGAGGGGAGGCGCTCAAGCTGGACCATGAAGAATCAGCTTTGGCTGGTTTGGGTAAACAGAGGAGAGGAGGAAAGTGAGACCTTCTGGAGGAGGAAGTGCAGCCTTGGAAGCAGGTGCTCTGGCAGAGGGAAGAGTGGGGAGGAGCTGGTGAGGACAGAGGCGCAGCGATTAAACGGCACCTGTGCTTCTGCGTAGACAGCCACGCTGAGGGCTGAACCGTGCCTAAGACCCCCGGCAGGGACGGTGCTGGCCTGACACCAGTGAGGGTTCTAGAGAGTTCAGCCTCACCAAGGGACCCCACACAGCTCTTTAGAGTCCCTGCTGAGGACAGCCCAGAACAAAGAGCCACTGGGCTGTGGACTTCCCCCCCCTCACCCCTGTAGTCAGGAAGATCAGATTACAGGGCAGAGGGCTGGCAGGAATGAATTTGGATCTGTGAATAAGTGAATGAGTGAGTGGATAAATATATTATCAAAACCTGGGGAAGTGGGGCGGAGTGATAATACAATGGGTAGGACTTTTGCCTTAGATGTGGCCGACCCAGGTTCTATCCCTGGCATCCTATATGGTCCCCTGAGCAGTGTCAGGAGTAATTCCTGAGTGCAGAGCCAGGAGTAGCATCTGAGTATGGCTGGATGTGACCCAAAAAGCCAAAAAAAAATAAAAAAAAAACCAAGACAGAGAGAGAGGAGAGAGGGAGAGAGGAGAGAGCGAGAGAGAGGAGAGAGAGAGAAGAGAGAGAAGTGCATGTAACACCTTTTATTGAGGGAGTGTTGGGCTACATCCAGTGATGCTCAGGGATTATTTATTCCCGGCTCTGCACTCAGGAATTAACCCAGGTGGTGTTCCTGCACTCAGGAATCACTCCTGAGGTGCTTGGGATGTTGGGGACCGAAACAGGGTCAGCCACATGTAAGGCAAGTGCCTTACCCATTGTACTATCTCTCTGGCCCTTCGTTGGTTCTATTAGAACCATAGTGCAGCCATTTTAGTAGTTAGAAGCCATCTTACTGTTCTGTATGGTTATATGACTGACAGTTAAACTGGGTACCAACCTGTGGCCACATTCTGGAACATATCCTGGGAAAGGGAACCAGGTGAACAGAACTTACAATACCTACAAGAGACACCAACCAATCAGGATAAAGGAGGAACCTGGTGGTTGGCCAGTCTGGGGGGCGGGGAGTAGAACAAAAGTGACCACAGGTGGCAGCATCCAATGGGGAGGACACAGCCGCGGGCAAAGGATGTGATTTTGGGCTACTTAAATTCTCTCCTGAAGTCTGGGGGGTGTCGTGCCCTGTCCGTAACTATTGTGGGTGCAGCCCTGACTGGTCAGTCTGCAATAACTCTCTATTAGAAAGCTTTTTAACTCCTTACAGGGCCGGGGAATCAGCCCAACAGCTCAATTTTCTTTCTTTTTTTTTTGGGTCACACCCGGCAATGCTCAGGGGTTACTCCTGGCTCTGCACTCAGGAATTACTCCTGGCGGTGCTCAGGGGACCATACGGGATGCCGGGAATTGAACCCGCGCTGGCACAGGCCGGCCGCATGCAAGGCAAACGCCCTACCCGCTGGGCTATCGCCCGGCCCCTAACAGCTCAATTTTCTAAATGAAGTTTCTGTGAATTAGTTTCAAATTGCTGAAAAAGGGGCCCTGAGGAGGAACTATCCATATAACTGACTCAATTCAACATACAGCATAAACAGAAGAAGGAAGAGGAACAATAAACAAAAAAGGTTCATGATTAATGTAACGGATTTGAGAGAATAATTGAATAAGAAAAACAACATCTGTCTCCATGCTTTAGTTAACACAATTAGCTAAAACAAATCCATTTATAAGAATTGTAAAGGAACGGATGGGAAAATATGTATACCGTGCAAGTTAGTATAACAACCAACAATAGTATAATATTAATCACAAAACAATAAGGCATTTAGCACAGAAAAAATGGGCAAAAGAAACGAGGCTCTTTCAGAAGCAAAGAAGTGGGGGCGGGAGCAACAGCGCAGTGGTCAAGGACACAAGTAGCCAAGACTCCACACTCAAAAAGAAAAAAGACCAAAAACAAAGAAGTATGCTACTTTTTTTCCCCCAATGGCAACTGATAATTTAGCAACATGTATTCTCAATCTCTCCTTCATCCAGGTGGCCTAACATGCTATCCCTGCAGAGCTATGCTGTGCAGAAATAAGAAACCTTCCTTAAAAGATAGGCAGTAGGGCCGGAGCGATAGTCCAGCGGGTAGGGCGTTTGCCTTGCACGCGCCGGCCTGTGCCGGCCCGGGTTCGATCCCCGGCATCCCATATGGTCCCCCGAGCACCGCCAGGAGTAATTCCTGAGTGCAGAGCCAGGAGTAACCCCTGAGCATTGCCGGGTGTGACCCAAAAAAAGCAAAAAAAAAAAAAAAGATAGGTGGTAGGGGTCTGGGGGATAACACACCGGTAGGGCGTTTGCCTTGCACGTGGCTCACCTGGTTCGATCCCTGACATCCCCTATGGTCCCCCAAGCACTACCAGAAGCAATTCCTGAGCAGAGCCAGGAGTAAACCTTGAGCAATGCCGGGTGTGACCCCCCAAAAGCAATGCAAAAATAAAAAGATAAAAAAGAAAGGTAGGTGTTAGATGCACTTAGTCTCTCTCTCTCTCTCTCTCTCTCTCTCTCTCTCTCTCTCTCTCTCTCTCCTATTTGTTCCTCTCTCTGCATGTTTTCATGGAAGGGGTACAGTTCCATGAAAATTGTCCTTAATATCAATATGACCACAAATACATCTCTCAGTTACTGAACTACCATAAACACAGAGAAGCCAAGCTCCTTTGACAATATAAAGGCACATGAGGGTTAGCAATCGAAACATTAGGTAAGACTAGAACTGAGCATTGAACTTAGGCACAGGGATAAGCATGAATGATAACCCCTAAACATATTTATTGCCAGCCACAATGCAAAAGAAAGGAGAAAGAGAGAGAAATAGAAGAAAAGTGCCTGCATAGAGTCAGGCTGGTGGGGGAGGGAGGGAATCTGGGGACATTGGTGTTGGGAAGGGTGCACTGGTGGAGGGATGGATGCTGGAACACAGTATGGCTGAAACCCAATCATGAAAAGTTTTGAAACTGTTTATCTTACTGTGATATAATAACTTTTAAATGAAGATATATAAAGACAGGGGAAAATCCCATTAGGCTAATGTAGCTCATATGTTTTAGTGCAAATGGAAGGTAAGTTAACACATTGTTCATTTTCAAATTAAGGAAACATTCTGTATTCTTGTAAAAGATTCTCCTCAGGCAAACGAGGAAGGCCCCAGTGTGAAAATTACCATTTAAGAATCAAAGCGAAGACTGGAGAGGCAGCGTGGGGTTGAGGCACTTTCCACAGACAACCCTGGTTCCATCTCCAGTGCCACATATGGCCACCTGAGCATACATGATCGGGAGCGATTCCTGAGCACAGAACCAGGAGTCAGCCCTGAGCCCCCACCAGGGTTGGCCAAAAAATTTCTTTAAAAAGGGAAAAAGAGAAAACAAATGATTTTCCTGTCGCTTCACATGATGACTGGGGATTCAAGCCAATGGCACAACTGCTCTCAAATGAACTTCATCATTTCCTGTGCATTGTCAGACTTACGGGAGTTTCTCCTCACTCTCCCAAGTTCCCTCTTCAGTGCATCAGTTCTCCCATGGTGTTGCCTTTGGTCCTCTTTTGCTCCCTTGCGGTGTACGTTTAAGTCTCCATGTGAGGGAGCTCATTCTATCTCCATCCCCCTTCATGGCTTCACTCAGCACGACACCCTCTAGTTCTATCCACACGGTAGCAGATCACATGGTTTTGTTTTTTTTCAGAGCTGCATAGAATTCCATTGCGTATATTCACCACGACTTTTCAACCCATTTATCCGCAGTTGGGCATTTGGGTTGCTTCCATATCTTGGCTCTTGTACTGAGCACTGTGAGGAATAGAAGAGGGCCTGTCTCCTTTTGGATGAACGTTTCTGTGTTTTGGAGATAGATTCCATGAAGTGGGATTGTTGGGTTGTACGGAAGTTCTCGTCCTATGGTTTGGGGAGATGGCCTTACCGTGTGCCCCACAGGCTGAACCGCGTGACATTCCCACCAGCAGTGGGTGGGGCTGCTTTCTCACCACAACTGCACCCATACTGGCTGTTTCCAGACTTTTCGATAGGTGCCATTCTCATGGGCATGAGATGACATCTCAATATTGTGTTGATTTGCATTTTGCTAAGAGGAGATTTTAAGAACAGAGCTGGGGAGTAACAAAGACCTAGGTAGGCACAGGGGTCAGGTCTGATTTGGGGTGAGTTGAGCTGTGGGTTAATGGGCTCCCTGCAGAGCCAGCAGGAAGTGGATCTAGAGAGAAAGAGCCCTAATGGCTGGAGAGACGTGGGGTGATTTCTCCGGAACCCTTTGCTGCCCACACAATCATCACTGGCTTGGAATGTGGGCCCATTCCCAGGCAGGGTGGAACATTCACTGGTGCTGGGAAGCAGGCGTGGACGTGTGTGGGTGTGGGTGGCTTAGGGTGGGGTTGTGTGCCTGGAAAGGGGATGGTGGAGATGACAGCAGGTTTGTCATGCTGACAGTTCTGGTGAACCCACGACTCTCTTCTTCACAGGCATCCGAGTCCCTTTACGCCAAGGTAAAAGGTGCTGTGTGGATCCAGAGCTATAGTAAAGCAAGCAGGGTGCTTGCCTTGCACTCGAGGATGCAATTATTAGGTCTTTCTTTATTCCAGCCACAGGGCCACTGGGCCCAGCACGAATCCATCCACCTCCCTTTTATCATAGACTTTAAAAAGCTATTCATTTCTGGCTTTTGGTTAAGCAGTGGCCCTTTAAGTTTTAACATTCTATTCATTGCCTGAGGCGGATAGGCTATGTCAAACTCTAAAGGTCTGAGACCCGCTGAGGGGTCTGTCCTCTCAGGCGCTGGGGCTTGCTTCCTGCCCCCTGCCAGCAAAGTGGGTGTGATCTGGTGCCATGAGCGTGCTCCTAAGCTGTCAGGGCCACCAGGCTGGGAGTTGGCATAGCGGGGCTCCCATTGGCCAGCCTGTGCCAAGGACCAAACTGAAAGGCAGATGGATCTAATTCACCCAAACAACGGATTAAGAACAAAGGAGGGCGCTGTCCCCCCAAAGAGGGCAGAGTCCAACACTTTTCCAGGAGCATGCCCCATTAACAGAGTTTCAAAATATCTAACAGGACCCCTGGAGCTGAAGAACTGGACAGGCCCACAATTAGGAAAGTCCACTACTTCATTTTCCTCTACAGCACTGGAAGTATGAAACAGAATTAATTTTCTCTGACCTCCTTAAGAAGCGCTGGAAGATTAATTACTCCTTGCTCTCCAGGGAGGGAAATTAATTTTTCCATTGCTAATTATCTCGAATTAGGATCTAATGGGCTGTGGAGAATGGCTGTAAAGAGAGGAAGGGAAGCGTGGAGTAGCAAGCAGAGGAGAGGGGAGAGAGGCAAGATCACCCAGAACCAGACTCGGGTCTATTTGCTGTTTCTCCCTTCCTTTCCTTCCATCTTCCCCTTTTCAGTTCTTTTTTCTTCTTCTTTTCTTTTCTTTTCTTTTTTTCTTTCTCCTTTCCTTTCCTTTCCTTTTCTTTTCTTTTCAGTTCTGACAGTGGTTCTGTCTTCTCTCTTGTGGGTTGATCAGACCAGATAGAGTTTGATTCAATTCATTGATCTCTTTTAAGAAACAGCCTGTGTGTTTCTTTTTTGTTTGTTTCTCTTTCCTTTGTCATTTCATTATTTCTGATCCTATTTTTATTATATTTTTATGTTCACTTTAATTTTGACTTGCTCTTTCAAGCTCACTAAGTAAAAGCTAAGTTTACTGATTTTAGACCTTTAATTTTCTAGAATAGTCATTTAATACAATTAAATTGTTTCTATAAACATGGCTTTCACTGCTTCCCACAAATGTTACCGTAATCTTTTCATTTTTATTCAGTTCAATATTTTTTTAATTTCCCTTGAGACTTTCTCTTTGGAACATATTGAGAAATACGCTGTTTAACTTGGAAATGTGGGGGTTTTCCAGGTATCTGTATTATTGTCTAGTTAAATCTGTTGTTTGAAAATACATTCATATTATCTTGGTTATCTTAAATTGTTAAAGACTAAGTCCTTTAAGTATTATTATTTGATTTTGTATTAATTACTGTGAAATAAATATTAAAGAGTTGTTCATAATTGTTAACTCATATTTTCTATTTCTCTTTTGTTCTATCAGTTTTACAGCTCTGTTATTAAGATTAGGGCCAGAGCGATAGTCCAGTGGGTAGGGTATTTGCCTTGCACGCGGCCAACCCAGGTTCAAGCCCTGGCATCCCATATGGTCCCCTGAGCACCGCCAGGAGTAATTCCTGAGTGCAGAGCCAGAAGTAACCCCTGAGTATTGCCGGGTGTGACCCAAAGAGCAAAAATAAAATAAACACAGGTAGGACTATTAGACGTCTGCATCTCAAGTTTTGGATACTGTTAAACTGATTAGACAGTTTTGGATACTGGGACCCCATCACCTAACATCATTCTTTGTTTTGGCTTTTGAGTCACATCCAACTACGTTTAGGGATCAGTCCTGATGGTGCTTGAAGGACCTGTGGTGAAGGGACTGAAACTGGCTCAGTGCCTACAAGACAAGTGTACTACCACTGTAGTATGTAGTATGTACCCACTGTACTACCGCTCTGGCCATTAAGTTTCTTGTAATATAGAGGTTGTCCGGCAACGAATTCTCACAGGTTTTGTTTTTCTGAGAAAGTCTTTGCTTTGCTTTTCTGGTTTGTTTTTTGGATCATACCTGGTAGTACTCAGGGATCACTCCAGGCCAGACTCAGGGGACCAATAGGGTACAGGAAATCAAGCCCAGGCTGGACACCTGAGAGGCAAACACCTTAACAGCTGTTATCTCTCTCTGGCCCCTGTTTTTCTAATTTTTTGAAAAACATTTTCACTGGGTGGGTTTCTGGGTCAATAGCGCCTCTCGGCCTTCCTTTAGGTCCTCAGTTGTCAGCTCATCATCATCCAGAGCAGGGTTTCTGCAAGGTTTGTGGACTCATTCTTAGCATTGTTCCTCTGTATATATCATTTACCTGCCTACAAGAGGATTTCTTTTATTTTTAGCAGTTTTGAGATGGTATGTCTAAATATGTTATCTGTGTTTTCTTTTTTCTGAGTCATACCTGGTGGTACTTGGAGTTTACTCCTGGCTCTTAGTGCAGAATCACTCCTCGTGGATTCAGGGGACTACATGGGATACTGGGAATTGAATCTGGGTTGAGCACATACAAGGCAAGCGCCTTATCTGTTTGCACTATGTCTCCAGGTCTATTATTATCTTTTTCATTGAAATCTAATTGTCATAGCATTTCAGGTTTACAACATAATGATGCAGAACATGTATGTATTACTAAACGGTCACCCTAATAAAGTTAAGAGAATATGCATCAACACCCAGAGTTGTATAATTTTTTCTTATGATAAGAACTTTTTAAAATTGGGGCCGGAGCGATAGCACAGCGGGTAGGGCATTTACCTTGCCCGCAGTTGACCTGGGTTCAATCCCCGGCATCCCATATGGTCCCTGAGCACGGCCAGGAGTAATTCCTGAGCCAAGAGCCAAGAGTAACCCCTGAGCATCACCAGGTGTGACCCAAAAAAAAAAAAGAACTTTAAAGATTTACTTAATCAACCCCGCACGGCAGAGCCTGGCAAGCTTCCCGTGTTGTATTTGATATGCCAAATACCAGTAACAATTATAGACCTCATTCCAGAATGGATTGAGGCTCTTTATGTTCCTGGAGCAAGCAGATGCCTTTGGGCTCTACTAGCATGAGACAGGACATATGGAGATGTTACTGGGGCCCGCTCGAGCAAATCGATGATGAACGGGAAGACAGTGACAGTGACAGTTGACTCAATCAACTATATAATTCAGAGTCATTAGCTATTCTCACCAAGCCGCATACACACCATCACAGGGACTTATGACATTATAAATGGAAGTTTGTACCTTTGGACTTTGCTCCACTTCACCCAATGAAATAAAGCTATTTCCACATGAAAATCAGTCACAACAGGGTGTCATATTGGTTGGCCTAATGTGTATCCTACAATCACAGGCTGTATCTGTAAGCAAAGCCTTTAAAGACCATGTGCTCATGTCTACAAGGAGTGGGTAATGAACACACACCCACTACAATACTAAGTGCCCACCCTTGGGACTGTTTCATAGGCGGGTGATCCAGAGTTGAGACCTGACACCACACAAAGCAGTCATGAGAAAGGCATGAAGCTCAAACGCACTCATGCATGTGAAGACGCATTGTGGCGGAACGGTAAAGTCAATACACTCGAGTAGTGCTGAGGGCAGCGCTTAAAGGCCTGAGATCTTCGACTCAGAAGGGGACATTTTTAAGCCCACAACTTCACAGTTGTGTAGGAAATGTTCTTAAATGCAATTTCAACTAAATACCAATCAATTGCACCTGATTTGCTTTTTTTTTAGATCAGAAAAAAAGTTGTTGAACCAGCAGGAAGAATTAATGGTCATTGATTTGAACAGTTCGATCTCTTTTTATTTTTTTTTTATTTTGCTTTTGGGTTACACCTGGCAATGCTCAGGGGTTACTCCTGGCTCTGCACTCAGGAATTACTCCTGGTAGTGCTCAGGGGACCATATGGGATGCTGGGGATTGAACCCCAGTCTGCTGCATGTAAGGCAAACGCCCAACCCATTGTGCTATTGCTCCAGCCCCCTTTTTTTTTGCAGAACAGTTCGATCTTTAATATGTATTAATGAGTATTCTATACACCCTGATCTTGTACCAAATACAGTTTAGCAATAAATGATTTTTCCACACCCAACTATGCAATCATAAATTACTCCTGACAGTGCTCACGGGACTATCTGGGATGCCGAGAACTGAACCCAGGTCTGCCACATGCAAGGCAAGCATTCTACCCTCTGTACTCCAGCCCCAAAAGATCATTTGTTTATTTTGTTTTTAAGCAACAACTGGTGGTGCTCAGGACTTACTACTGGCTCTATGCTTAGGGATTGTTCTCATGGCTCAGAAGACTATATGGGGTGCTGGGGATCAAACCCAGGTCAGCCATAGTTGAGGGAAGTGCCCTGTTCACTGGGCTATTGCTCTGGCCCCTAAATGAGTCTTTATTAATACCAGCACACATACACTGAAGCCTCACCCCACTCTTTAAAATAAAACTGGCATAAAATCTGTGGCAATTGTGGGGAGAAATAGGGCAGGTGAGGACAAGGTCTAGCGTGGGTCCCTTATAGACCTGCTTGGTGAGTGCTGTAAAAAGACGAAGTATTTGTCTTCTCACTCCCCTGGGGCTCCCCGAGGGCTGGAATCATTCACCTGTGTCAAGCAAAGAATCTAGGGCTAAATTTAGAAAGAGTTTAATTGCTTTTGGAGACTTGACACAGCTCCTGTCCAAAATTTTTCCAGAGTCGGCCATTACTCCCCACCCACCCAACCTCACAGCTTCCCCTGTCAAACCTTCACCTCCTGCTGGCCCCGCTGGACACCTCCGGGAAATAAACAAGTTAACTTGCACTACTGAGGACTTGTTGTCTACAGAAATTGTTTAGGGTTGGGCTTTTTTTTTTTTTTTTTTGCTTCCAAAATATGGAGGAAAACATTTTTTTTTTCAAAAATAGTCCGTGTTGACTCACAGTTTCATTGCGTTCTCGGCATGAAAGCTGATTCTCTTCTTGTGGCTCCTTGTACCTTTGTTGACCCGGATCCCCTGGAAGTGCCCGAGAGAGGGGCTCTGCTTCTGGGCCTGGCCGAGGGGGCCAGTGCTCGGGAAACAAAAGGCTTCTTCCTCCAGCACTGGGGCAGTGTGCGGTCTTGGCCGCTAGATATTTGATCAGAAGTCAATGCAGAATTGGGAGAACCTTGAAAAGGGGCTTATTTATTTTTATTTTTAATTTTTTGCAAGGGATCAGATTATTTTTCTTTTTTATTAATTTAATATTTTTATTATACCACCGTAAGATATACAATTACAAAGATGTTCTTGTTTGGGTTTCGGTCATACAGTGTTCTAGCACCCATCCCTCCACCAGTGCCCATTTCCCACCACCAATGTCCCGATTTCCTCCCCTCCCTAGCCTGCCTCTATGGCAGGTTCTTTATCTCTTTCTCTATCTCTCTTTTTCTCTTCCTTCTCTTACACATTGTGAATTGCAATACATACATTTAGAGGTCATCGTGTATATCTTACTGCCTGTATTTAATGCTCAGTTTTAGGTTGGTATTAGCACTTTTGACAGTTATTAGCACTCTGTTCCCTTCTCTGTCTTAGAGTGAAATTAGCCAGAGGGAACAGGTATATTTTTCAAAAGCATAGACAAAGGGGCTGGGGACCAACGGTTTTACAGGCTGAGTGCAGGAAGCCCAGTTTCCCTGCTGATAGCTAATCTTGAACCTGGCTAATCTGTAGTCTCCACAGTAACGCTCTTGTTAGGGTCTTTGTATACAGATATACAATTATGAGGAAATATGTCAAAACTGAGTAAGCATCTTGCTTCTCCTCATTTTGCTGCCTGATGATTTTAGCATCTATTTATTATTCTAGCTTCTACTGGTGGTTCGCAGGATGTTGCCCATGTCATTTTTCTTTTCCCCCCACACTTGTTGGCTGGAATCCTTTGAGATCAACCTATCTCTTCATGCCCATCTTTAGTTATTTATATTTTTAGACATACCTAGCAATGCTCAGGGCTTACTCCTGGCTCTGTGCTCAGGAATCACTCCTGCTGGTGGCCAGGGGTGGGAGGAATTATATGGGGTACTGGGGTGGAATCCAGGTCAAACGTGCAAGGCAAACGCCCTATCCACGGTACTATCACTCCAGCCCGATAGCTTCTTTTAATAACAACCTAAACAAATGAATACTTACCTTTATCTATAGATTGCAATATAAAATTACCCTTTAACTCTCAAGGTGAAAGTGCACCTGTGAGAGTTAAGCGAAACAGACCCTTTGTCTGTGCTTTCCAATAAATATATTTTTGTCCTCTCTCAAAACAGATGGAGGGACCCAGACAGCGAGAACCACAGTGAACCTAACTAAGTCCCATCAAGTCTGAATTCCAGCCCCAGCCGGCATGAGGGGCACCAGCGAGGTCCTGGGAAAGATAAGGTCCTGGTCTCCCCAGCACTGAGCACCCAAGTCTGGAGTTCATAATTTCCCTCCAGTTCTGATGCATGGGGTTCACCTGGGGGCACCAAAGCCCGAACCACCAGAGCATACCCCCAAACCTGGGCACCCCAGGAGTCTGGGAAAGAAGAATGCTTCCAATCATGGCTTGCTGTCACCGGGGGGATGCCCCTTTTCCTTCCTGGGGATGCGACCCTCTAGAAACGTGCCCTCCTACAGAAAGTCTCACCCCCACAATCCCCCAAACTGCCCGAGCTCTGAGAAGTCAGCAGGCGGGTCCCCAGACTAAACATATCCCGTGGAGGAAATTCCCTGCTGAGTTTCCTTATGAAGAAAGTATCAGATGAGACGGCCAATCCGCAGCTGTGCTCGGTGCCAGAACTAGAAAGGACGACTCCATGCTAATGGAATGCCCCTACCGTTCTCCCCTCACCGTCACCCTGTATGTTAAATTCTGTTGATGGACTCTCCAGTTCTGTTACCGTTGACCTTCCTCTCTTCCTGCGTGTCTTTAGCTTCCACACCGTGAGGGCTCCCTCTGGATCTATCCCTTTCCTGACCGACTTCATACCACAAGACCCTCTTGGTCAACCGCTTCTCCTCCTGAACTTGTTTCCAGCAACTGTTTCTTTATTTTTAAAAAACATTGAGCACACTTAAGGGGAGGATAAATCAGCTGCTAAAAGACCTAGAACTTTCCCTGAGCTCTTGGGAAATTCTGAAAGCTTCGCCACAGTGAAGTGGGGAGAGTCACTTCGCCCAGGCTTTTGTGGGGAGAGTCAGGGGTCAACCAATCAGACCTCTCCATCCCTTTCATCTCGCGTGACTCACCTCTTTTGGCTCTTGTCTACTCCTAACTTGCTGGACAGACTCAGAGTTTCAAACCAGAAGAAACTCAATGAAAGGCCTTCCCGGAGGAGCTGGGGATCAACAGGGGTGAAGACGAGGTGGGAACGCAGCAACTTCTCTCCTCACCCCTGTCAGCTGCTGCCCTGTAGGTCCCACCAGGGATCTCTAACTCCTCAGCTCTGAGGAGACCAAGGTGCCAAACCCGTGCATGTGCCCTGAGGGGGCAGCTTAGCGCCCATCAAACTCCAGAGGGCAGCTGAGACATCAAGAGGCCTTGCATTGTGCAAGGCCCCGATTCACTTCCTGGCACAGCCAGCAACTCACATTACAATTCATGTCATAGCGGTTGAATCTGAACCTCCATTAGTTGAGCATTGATTTTTTTTTAATAGTGATTCCAACAGGATGAATAAAAACTCAGGCAGGAAGGAATCCAGGGGGCTCCTCCTGTACTTCTCACAAGTGCTTAGGAGACAAATATGGCTAGTATCCTTCCTGTTCCACCTAGGAGCGAACTAAGATCCAAAGAAGCTGACCTAGGGCAGAACAGCTGGCTGAGGGCTGTGAGCCACAGATCTGCGGGTCTGTGTCTGCTCAGCCAAGGACACGCAAACAATGACCTCAGCTGGCACGAGGGGAAAGGGCCTGCAAGCCCAAGAAGTTCCCAGACCGTCCCTCTGGGCTCAATGCTGTCTTTTCTTAGTAGTGTTGGATTTACAGAAGAGCTGCAGATATAGCACTCTGTGGTTTGCACGCCAGCCAAGCTGTGCCTCCCACCCCCTGGTACTGTCCATCTTACTCCCTCCTGGGCTCCCACCTCTGGTGCTGTCCGTCCAACTCCCACCTGGGCTCCCACCCCATGGTGCTGTCCATCTGACTCCCTCCTGGGCTCCCACCCCCATGGTACTGTCCATCCAACTCTTGCCTGGGCTCCTACCCCATGGTGCTGTCCATCCAACTACTGTCTGTGCTCCATGCTGGCTCAAGAGGCTCCTCCCCAAGGAAGTGAGTCCCACCCCAAGTGTCTCTCCCCCAGCTCCTCCCCTTCGCCCTCTCTCTCCCTCCTCCTCCCTCTCCCTCTTTCTCTCCTTCTCCATCTTTGTGCTCAGTCACAGCAGGACCCAAGCAGGCACTCTGGTGGCTGTGGCGTGTTACCTGGGGTGTCTCCTCTAGTGCTATCAGCTCCTTTGGGAAAGATAATGTGCCCTTCGGGTCCACTCCAGCTGCCCCTATCCAAAGACACTTCATTGAACTAAACAGATTCAGAGGATCTAACTCAAACAGACAGAGAGCAAATCCAGAGAGATCCTGATTCCGTCTTTAAGCCACACTGTTCCTGAAGAACAAAGAGAAACCTTAATTCTTGACTCACATATCATTTTCCTATAATCCAGTGGGTGCGCAGGGAAAGCCTGAATTCCTTGTTGGCCCACATGCCCCATCTGTTCTTCTTCATGGCCTGACGCAAGGAAATGGTTCTGTTTCTTCGCAGGGAGCTGGTCTGGCCAGTGCTCAGAATGGAGGAATCAGCTAAGAGGAGCGGGTGCTGATATTTGCCAAGTGTGTTGGCATCTTGGTGGGCTGAGTACATGGAGCAGAACTGTTTCCTGGCTCTCACAGGATGCAACAGCCTTTGGCGCGGGACGCTACAGACGCCCCACTGCTCCCTTCCTCAAAGACACAAGAGGAGGTGGGTGCGAGGGCGCGGCGCTGATGGCGCACTGCACTCCCTGTTGCTCTGGAAATAGAAGCCCCCAACCCCATAGAGATGCCTCTTCTCAGAACCGGCCTTAAACACAGGGGCAGCCCCCAGAGAGGTCTTCCCAGCAGCCAGACCAGGCCTGTTGTATGCTTTGTGGCGTGCTGATGGGGCAAGGGGGGTTCCTCTCACTGCCTGACAAACCTCAGCCTTGAAGCTCCAGCTCCAAGCCGTGCCTCCGTGCTCACTAGAAACAGCCGCTGGGTATAGCAGCCTCTGGAAGCTGCGTGGCTGCTCAAAAATGCCCCCCGTCCACTCCTTTGGTGTCTTGGTCATATAGCTTGTACTTTTCTTGGGGTGACTTCCTGGTGACCAACACCCTGGCCGCCTCAGTCCCTGGAGGGGCTCACTGGCGACTAGGGGCTGCCATTCTAAGCTGGATTCGGGGTTTGCAGGGCATGGGAACTTCTGTGAAGCTCCGAGAGCATTGTCATCTACTGGAAGCCTTTCCAGACTCAGCCCTGGGAGAGGAATCGGTAAGAATGTTCCCTATGTCTGCTCCAAAGAAGGGTCCTTTTCTCCAGCCTGAGAGCTGGGCAGTGGGCAGCAAGAGCAACGGCGCTCTGGCTCAGGAATCCACAACACTCGCCACATTGTGCACAGTGAGGCCGGACCGCAGCTCAGAGACTTACACAACCCCTTGCCAAGGCTTGCATTGGCAGGAGAAAGTGTCCCAAAGACCTTGATGTCAATGGGCCAACTGACCTCATTGTGACGGCCACTTTCAAGTTCTGAAAAGAGATGGAAACTTCACGGACCACTTACTGAGCCAACTCAGGTTCCCCGTGCCACCCTGGAGCCAAGAGGAAAGAACTCGAATGAGATGGAACAGGAGACAGGAGACGAAAGTCTGGGCACCCCCACCCACCATAAGAGACTACATAAGACCCAATCAAGAAATCCATCAGAGGCTACACCCATGCTTGGAAGCTTGGGTGACTAAAAGAACACAAGTTGGCAAGGCCTCTATAAAATGGATCATTCTTTAATTAATTGAAAATAAGGGGCCAGAGGCCTGAGAGATAGTCCAATGGGCAGGGCATTTGCCTTGTACTTGGTTGACCAGGTTCACTCCCCAGCATCCCATATGGTCTCCTGAGCATTGCCAGGAGTAATTCCTGAGTACAGAGCCAGGAATAACCCCTGAGCAGTGCAGGGTGTGACCCAAAAAGAAAAAAATGAGAGGCCAGAGGGATGACTTATGGTAGACCCCTCCCGAGCTGCGTGTCTGAGTGTCAACTTCTCTTTCTGCTGCCAAGTGTCCAGCAACACACCCACAGTTTCTGCAAGGCTGATCCCAGAACACATCCATCTTACTGCTACACTCCCTCCTGGTTTACAGCTGGAACAGGCATAATTCCATTGCTCTGTCTGTTGTCTCATTCTCACTGACTCTGATAGCCAGAGACATCTACTGGAAACATTTCTGGCTCATTCCTATTGGGTCTCAACTTGTGCAAAACCTTCTGCATGCACTCCTTCATTTGGTCCTTGCAAGACTCCTATGAGCAGTCCTATATGTCACTGGGTTCACTCACAGGAGGGTTGGCCTGATCCTGGGGACCCTCCCCTAGACGAGAAATTGATTGCACTATTATTGGTGGCAAGAGAGGAAGGGGAGACACATCCACGTGGTCTGCAAAAGATGGCAGGTAGAGGCAGGCTGATCTCTTGATGAGCACTGCCACTCACTTGAACCCTGAAGCTACATCTTTATATCTCCTGACAGGCCTGCGCCCAGCCCTAGTCTTCCATCCACATGACATTTCACTCGCTTCTGAGAAGAAAGATAGTCACGCATTAACAGGAGGTTGTTAGCATTTTCCTATAACATACAGTGTGTAGGTCTGGATACCAGGACCAAGTTCACTATCACCAAGGGACTGAAGGGGCTGTTGTTCAGGAGAGGAAGAAGCACAGGGACAGGAGTGTCCAGGGCAGAGATGGGGACGCCGTCCTCAGGTCAGTGTCCCTCTTCCTCCTGCAGAGCCTCCTATAAAAGGGCATAGAAGGCAGGGCAGAGACAAGATGGTCACCAGCTTCTCCTCTCTCTCTCTCTCTCTCTCTCTCTCTCTCTCTCTCTCTCTCTCTCTCTGCCTCCCCTCCCAGCCCCAGTATATTCAAATCTCAAGAAAGACATGATTAGTCATGAATGCCATGGACCAGTCCTTGGGACAGCAGCAGACTGAGCCTGGAGCCTGAGCCCCGTGTCCGTCCTGGGCCCTGCAGTGGCCTGTGGGGATGGCGACCCGGCAGCATCACAAGGTTGGAGTTGAGTGGACTCGTTGCCGCAGGGGAAGGGGGTGGGCAGCGCTGCAGTCAGAAGTGGGAAAGGCACCTGGCGCCCAGAAGCCGCAGATGTTCCCTCTAGCTTCCAAGAGTTCATTTGGAAGTGACTGTTTGGAAATTGGATGACACTTCCCATTAAGAATGCAACATGATGACCCCCGGCATCCCATATGGTCCCCCAAGCACCACCAGGAGTAATTCCTGAGTGCAGAGCCTGGAATAACCATACTGTCAGGTGTGGTCCAAAAAAAAAAAACAACCCAAAATAAATAAGACAGGAACATTCAGCGGCCAGAGAGATAGTAAGTGGCACAGCACTTGCCTTGTATGCGGCCGACCCTGGTTCAATTCCCTGCACCCCATATGGTCCCCTGAGTCCTGCCAGGAGTGATTCCTGAACTCAGAGCCAGGAGTAAGCCCTGAGAACTGCTAAGTGTGGAAAATTTTAAAAATTAAAAAGGTAGGAACATTCCAGTTTTGCTTATAACTGTTCAATGCTGCAATAAAATGCCCCACGTTGCCAAGAGGACACTTGCAGCATATCCGAGTGAGTGAGGTGGGTTTTAGGGGCCAAAGAGAAGAGAAGGGTGATTTGGAGAGCTTGGAGGAAGCAGGAAGTGGGGGCAAGAAGGGTCTCAAGTGTTGGCGACCCCCGAGATTTCTCAGAAACTGAAGCAGGCATGGGAAGGGCACAGACCCTCTGAACCAGGCGCCAAGCAAACCTCCTCAAAACTCTGGGGCGCTCTGTCCCCTCACCCGTGACACCCCTGCCCCAACCTCAGTTCTCTGTGACCCCTACCCCTACCAGCTGAGCTGGAAACCCCCATAGCCAGGATGGTGGGGGGAGAATGGGGGATGTAAAATGCGGTTGAAACAAGACGAGGGCGGGGCCCCTTCACAGAGGAGAGTGAACACTAGATCCCTCTAACGAGAGGGACAGGGCAGGATCTGCATAAAAAAGGACAGTTCCACACCTCTCTTCTACTCAGAATCTTCCCGGTCACTCCAAGGATCCAGGGCACTGGGAATCAGCAGCATCTTAGATATGGAGGCTCTGCGCTAGAGCGTTATAATTAAGAAGTCGTTGGAGGACCAAAGAACATATATCTTTATTTATATGTGTGGGGCTCTAGGTTTGATACTGAGCACCACACACACACACACACACACACACACACACACACTACAAACATTTTTAAAAATCATCAGGGAGGTGCGAGCCCAGCGGGTAGGGCGTTTGCCTTGCACACGCCAGCCAAGGTTCAATCACTCAGGAGTAATTCCTGGAGTGCAGAGCCGGAGAGAAACCCCTGAGCATTGCCGGGTATGACCCAAAAGAGGGGGGGGGGGGGGGGGGGGGGGGGGGGGGGGGGGGGGGGGGGGGGGGGGGGGGGGGGGGGGGGGGGGGGGGGGGAGGGGGGGGGGGGGGGGGGGGGGGGGGGGGGGGGGGGGGGGGGGGGGGGAGGGGGGGGGGGGGGGGGGGGGGGGGGAGGGGAGGGGGGGGGGGGGGGGGGGGGGGGAGGGGGGGGGGGGGGGGGGGGGGGGGGGGGGGGGGAGGGGGGGGGGGGGGAGGGGGAAGGGGGAGGGGGAAGGGGGAGGGGGAGGGGGGAGGGGAAGGGGAAGGGGGGAAGGGGGGGGGGGGGGGGGGGGGGGGGGAGGGGAAGGAGAGGAGGAGGGGGGAGGAGAAAGAGAAAAAAAAAAAAAAAAAAAAAGAAGAAGAGAAGGAGGAGGAGGAGGGAGAAGGAGAAGAAGAAGAAGAAGAAGAAGAAGAAGAAGAAGGAAGAAGAAGGAAGAAGAAGAAGAAGAAGAAGAAGAAGAAGAAGAAATCATCAGGAGTTAAAGCACTTGCCCGGGTTCACCCCCGGCACCCCATATAGTTCCTCGAGTTCTACCAGTAGTGATACGTGGAGCACCGTCGGGAGTAAGCCCTGAGCACACTTGGATGTGCTCCCCACCCCATACACAAAGTAAAAGAGATCATCAGAGGCTCACACAACTAAGTATAAGAATTACATCAACTCACAATTCGAGGATTTTGAAACCTACTAAGGTCACACTTTCAAAGACTGCTTCATACAGAAATGCTCAAAATGAATCAGCTGCATTTTAGGAAAAAAGGAATGAGGCACTAAACAGCTGTGATGGGGACAGCAAACAGAGACTCAAGCCAGTGAGGGAAACGCATCACAACAGCAGCGACCTGGCTTTCTGCAGGCTGCTGCCCCTGCCCCGGGCTGCTCATCCTTGCCCCTCTCAGAGTTGCCCCTTCCAGCCTTCCAGCTGCCCCCTGAGCCAGACAGGAACCGCCCCGCTCACCTCTCCACCCCATTTACCGGGTCTTGTGGCCTTTTAACTGCTCTGGTCCTTCAGGCACAAAGAAAACCTCACTTTTCACAGAACCCCCGAACCCCCATCATGAGCTTATGAAAGGTGTTTCTTTCATTCCTGTGTGCCCTTTACATGTTCTTCACTGTATCACTGTCTTCCCGTTCATCATCCATTTGTGTTCACAAATTCCCACAGGAACTGATGGGTCCGTCTGGCCTCCCTTTAACCACACAGGAAGGAATGTCCGCCCCCATCTCCCTCGATGCCCCCAACCCCACCCCACAGGCTCACTCTCTGAGGATTTATAGGAGAGGGAAGATCCTCGAGGGAAGCATAATTATGGGCGTTAAGCCCACTCCAGTACTTAGATATCTTCCTGCTATAAAGACACCCGGAAATGGTGCATCGGAGATAACTCACTTCCTCTTGCATCCTAACCCAGCTCTCGCTGGAGAGGAGAATCCTTCAGTCCCAGAGGAAAATAAGACAACAGATACCAAAGATGGTAGCGGAGAGGCACACAGGGGCCACTCTGGATGTGGCTAAGAGTTGGCTGGGGGAAGGGGGCTAGCCTCAAGACAGAGGGAACCAACAGGGACAGCAGCTGGGTGTGAAGCCAGGACTTGCTGGAACTGCAATACCCAGGGAAAGCCACACCTGTTACGGCTCACACCATGGATGAAAGGGAGAAGGCTGGGCCGGAGAAATAGTCCAGAGGGAGAGCACTCGCCTTGCACACTGCCAACTTGGTTCAATCCCAAGCAGTCTTGAGTCCTGCTTGGAGGGATTCCTGAGTGCAGAGTGAGGAGGAAGCCCTAAGCACCAAAACAAAACAAACTTTAAAAATTAAAAATAATAATGATAATAATAAAATAGGAGACAGAAAGGAGAAAAGAATCTGCTCACTAACAAAGAGGAACCTGAGATTGCTTATCTATGCCCAGGGCACAAGAAAGAAAACGCAGCTCCTCTGGTCATTGATAGCAAAGCTCTTACCTGCTAAGGAACAGTCCTTATCTTCATCTCAAGTCAGGATCAAGACATACACTAACTAAGAGGATCCAAGTCCCTGCCCCTTGCCAGGGATTGCTGAATGGGTAGGAGTGAAAGCAATGGAAGATTCCAATGCAGCACTGCTCTCTGCAGACCACCCGGGGTCTCACGATAAAACCCTGCGACACAGACGCAGACTCTGTAATGCTAACCATGCAAGCCGCCATGGGCAAGAGTGAGCGAGACCACAACCAGAGTCCAACTCTCCATCATTCTTGGCAGCAGAATTGTCACCAACATAGTAAAGTGTGGTACGTTCGTTGGGTTCAAAAAAAACATTTGATTCTGGTTAAAATGCTGTGTTCTGCCCCTGGCCTCTCTCATTCTCACCTAGAGGAGGACACCTACGTGTCCCCCGTTAGAGGTGAAAACACACGGAGACCCCAGGCCTTTCCTGAGTCATCACGATCAAAGGTTTTGAACACACAGAAAAATGAGCTAGGATAAAAAACTAAAATGAAAGGTAACAAGGGGGAGAATTATTAAATTTCTGCTCTATGAAAATTATCAGCTGCAGAAGTCAGACTGGAAATACTTGTCTTGAAAGAATGCAGGTGAGAAAAGATGAAGGCCTGATGGGAAAGGTGTTAACGACTGAGGAAAGCAGTGTCTCTTGATAGCTTTATTCTTTGAGATATAATTCATATACCATCCTTTGAAAGTGTCTGTGTCAGAGAATTTTAATATAGCCCTATGGCTGTGCAACATTCACCACTTTCCAGTTCTAGAACATTCTTAGCCATCCCCAAATGAAACCCCTGTCAGTCAGCAATCACTTCCTGTTATTCCCCAGCCTTTGGAGGCACTCACTCACTTTGTCTCATGCTCTGGCCTTTTCTAGGCATGACAAATTAGCAGCCTTTCTGCTTGTCTGGCTTCTTCACTTAAGATCGTGCTTTCAAAATTCTTTTGCATGGTAGCATTTCATTCCCATTTTTGTGTCTGGATAACATCCACTGTTTGGATATTCCATGTTTTGTTTACCCGTTCATCAGCCGAGGACCATGTGGTTTGTTTCTGCTTTTGGACTGTATGAATAATGTTGCTAACAAACATTTATGTGCACGTTTTCCTTTTTTTTTAGAGGCTGGGGGTTTGAGTCACACCTAGCTGTACTTGGGGCTACTCTCTACTCAGTGCTGGGGAGCTACATTCCAGGGTGCTTAGGTGACCATGTGCGCTTCCACGTACTGAGGATGCATCTCTCCAAAATCTCCCAACTATCTGCGCAGTCCATATTTACAAGTTTTTTTTGTGTGGAAACATATTCTTCCATTTGGTGCTTGTCTTTTTTCTTTCCAGCAACAAAAACATCTTTGATTTTGATAATGCCCAAATTGCCCAAAGTCAGACCCGAACACCTGGAGTATCTGCTGGCAGTACTCATCAATGCATGGGTGCAGTTCTTCACATGCTACCTGTCTGAATGCAAGGTGCCCTCCCAATGGAAAACCAGTAGGACAGTTCTACTGTTCAAGAAGAGAGACATTCACGACATTGGCAACTATCACCCAATCTGCCTGTTGTCTGTCATCTACAAGCTATTCACTCAAGTCATCCTGAACAGGATTGGCAGAACATTAAATGAAGGACAACCATGCAACCAAGCTGGCTTCCAAAAAGAATTCAGCACAATTGACCATTTCCACACGGTAGCCAAGCTCATTGAGGTTTGTAGAGAGTTCAAGAGGCTGTTCTAACGTTCATTGATTTAAAAGAAATCAATGTCTAATGTTAATTGATTTTTTTTTTTTTTTTTTTTTTTTTTTACTTCTTTTTTTCCCCCAAATTTTATTACACCACTTTTAGACATACAATTGCAAGAATGCGCATGTAGAGTTTTGGTTCTACAGTGTTCCAACACCCATCCCTCCACCTGAACCCATCACCAATATCCCCACCTCCCTCCCCATCCCACACTTCAACTGCTTGGCGGGTTCTGTATGTCTTTTCTCTCCTCTCTATCTCTCCCTCCCGCCAAACTTTCCTGAACATCGTAGAATGCAGTGCATTAAAGGACATAACTGTTTCCACTACTTTGATGGGCCACGTGACCTGGGCTCGAACTGGTTTTGTTCTGTTAATCTGGTCGTGAGGTAGTATCCCAGCGTCCGGACTGTGAAGGTGGTGGCTAGTATGGTGGGCGAGTCTCATCCGGCTGCTTCCGGGACCCCCAGAGGTGATGGGCCCACTCCCCAAAACCCATCTGTCCTCCTGGGAGCCCCATGGTCAGCTGAGCCTGGGGAAAGCGGAGTTCCAGGTTCCCCAGGTGCATTTGAGACTGCATGCTATGACTGGTGCCCCAGGGCACCTCCAGGGCAGGGCCACCAGGGTCGACAAAATGGAGGGGGGAAGGGCCTACCCCTGACTCCATCTGATGAATTTCCAGTGATTCCCGCTTCTGAGAGCTGCCTACCTGGGCTCGAACTGGTTTTGCTCTGTTACTCTGATCGTGAGGTAGTATCCCAGCGTCTGGACAGCGAAGGTGGTGGCTAGTGTGGTGGGCGAGTCTCATCCGGCTGCTTCCAGGACCTCCCCAGAGGTGATGTGCCCACTCCCAAAACCCATCTTTCCTCCTGGGAGCCCCATGGTCAGCTGAGCCTGGGGAAAGCAGAGTTCCAGGTTCCCCAGCCGCGTTTGAGAGGAACGTTCATTGATTTACAGAAAGCCTTTGATTCTGTGGAGACTGAAGCAGTCATCGAAGCCCTAGTCAAACAGGGTGTTCAAACCCAATACATCAAGATCCTTCATGAGCTGTATTACGGATTCACACCAGGATCTCACCATTCTACAAAGAAGTGATCATTGATGTCAAAAGAGGGGTTCGACAGGGTGATACCATCTCACCAAAACTCTTCAGTGCCACCCTCGAGAACATCATGAGACAATTAGAATGGGAAGGAATGGGAGTGAAGATAGATGGTCGGCAACTACACCACCTCCGCTTCGCTGATGACATCGTTCTAATAACACCAAACATTAGCCAAGCGGCACAAATGCTGGCTGACTTTGACCGAGAATGTGGAAAGGTAGGTCTACAGCTGAATCTGAAGAAAACTATGTTCATGAGAAATGAACTAGTTCCAGAGGCCCCATTCACTCTCAATGGAACAAACATCTCTGAATGCAGCAGTTATGTGTACCTAGGTCGAGAAGTCAACATGATGAACGACCTAAAACCTGAGCTGCGCAGGAGGAAGAGAGCGGCATGGAATGCCTTCAAAGGCATCGAAGAAATAGCTAAAAGGACAAAGAACCTCCAGCTCCAGGCACATCTCTTCGACTCCACCGTTCTCCCTGCATTAACATACGCCTCAGAGACCTGGGCCCTACGAAAGCAGGATGAGAATGCTATTCGGGTCTCCCAGAGAGGAATCGAAAGAGCTATGCTTGGAATATCACTTCTCACTCAAGTGAGAGAAGGAATCGGAGTTCTGACCTCTGTCGCTATTCCAGAATCAGGGACGCTGTCTCGTTTGCCAAGGCATCGAAAATCAGATGGGCTGGACATGTAATGCGATTTGGAGACAACCGCTGGACTAGAGCGGTTACCAACTGGATCCCACGGGATGTCAAAAGATCACGTGGCCGCCCACCTACAAGATGGTCAGACTTCCTTGTTAAGACCCTGAAGGAACGGTTTGAGGCTCTTCATATTCCTGAATCAACCAGATGCCATTGGGCTACATTGGCACGTGATAGGGTCCAATGGAAATGTTACTGGCGCCCGCTCAAGCAAATCGATGAATAACGGGATTCAAGTGATCAAGTGACCCCTTCCCTGAGACTGGCATGTCGCTTGGTGCCCTGGCATCTGGGTCAGCTATCCATTCTCCAGATTTAGTGTTTCACTGCCTGGGGATAGAAGACTCTTACTCACGGCTTTTTTTTTTTTTGCTTTTGGGTCACACCCGGCAATGCTCAGGGGTTACTCCTGGCTCTGCCTCAGGAATTACTCCTGGCGGTGCTCAGGGGACCATATGGGATGCCGGGGATCGAACCCAGCATAGGCCGGCATAGGCCGACCACGTAAAGGCAAATGCCCTACCCGCTGGGCCATTGCTCCGGCCCCTACTCACGGCTTTTTATTCACAAAGTTGTTCGGAAGTTTCAAGCATTTTTTTTATTTCCCCAGCTTCTCTGCTTCACTGGCCATTCACTCCTCTAAAACAATGATGATGCCGGGAAATTCCACTTTTTCGATATACTGCGGATTTCCCCCTGAAAAGCAGCAGTTCCCAGTTCCATGAATCTGGAGTGGAGTCAAGAGAGGGATGTGGGCCCCAGTCCCTGGAGAGACCAACTGAGAGCCAAGTATCTTTGGGAAGTCAGCCCACAAGTCCAGCTGCAAGGACTCCTGGGTAACCATGTTGACTTAGAGACCATTGGTTCCAAGTGCTTTTTTTTTTCATTAGAGCCCCAGCATTGCATATAATCACTGTCCTCCTGGGTAACTCCACTTGGGCCCCCAGCCTTTGCCTACGTCCTTTACCACAGTGTTGTGACGCTCTATGAGAAAACAATAAACCACAAATGCATATGAGCACCATTAGGTAGCTTTCATTGTTGAGAGTTTGAATCATTCTCTGGCTGTGTATGATGGTTATGGTCACTTCAGAGATAAGAAAACTCAGTGCTTCAGTAACTGTAGGAAGGTCGCATGGTTGCTAAGGGTGGAATCTGTGCTGGTGTATGCATCCAGACTGTTAGTTCTTAGGGAATGCCGTCAGCCCAGATGGCTCTGATTGTCCCCAGGGACCAATTGGGAGGAAGAATTATCAGAGATAGGACAATGCAGAGCTGGAAGTAGACTGAGAAGTCCAGCTACTCACAGGGCACAGAAGGAAAGGAAGAGCCAGAAAGAGCATGTGGCAATGTGAAGATCCAGACAGGGCACGTGGCTATGTGGCCACCAGACAGGGCACGTGGCTATGTGGCCACCAGACACGTCACATGGCTATGTGGGGGTCCAGACAGGGCACGTGGCTATGTGGGGACCAGAATCCCAAGCTCTAACTAAGCCAACTAAAGTGCTTTTTTCCTGCTCTATTTAATGCAAGAATGTCGACAATGCAAGGAATGTCTCCAATGAGCCGGGACCCGATCTAGATGTGAGGACAGCCTGTCCTCTTGCCCCCTGGGACAGGGAAACCCACAACCCACTGCCCGTCTCCCCCTTCCCTCATGGGCTGTGTCTCCGGGGACCATGAGAGCAACCCCAGAGACCCAGCAGCTGGCATGACCCCCTGCCTGTGAAAGCCAACAGACAGCACTGATGTAGCTGGAGATAGGTGGAAAACACCAGGTTACTTTGATATAGCTGGAGCTAAGGTGGAGAATGCCAAATTACTTACTTTCTCTCTCTCTCTTTCTCTCTCTCTCTCTCTCTCTCTCTCTCTCTCTCTCTCTCTCTCTCTCTCTCTCTCTCTCTCTCTCTCTCTCTCTCATATGGCAACATGCCCAGATAAGGCGCCCAGGATAGGTAGGCCACGCAAGGTCTGGAAAGGGCAGATACAAGTTCAGTCTGGACTTGGAGGCCCAGGGCTCAGGTCAGGCAGGGCTTGGATGACCATCCAAGTAAAGGGAAAGGCTAAGCTCAGAGGCCCAGGGTTCAGGCAGGGTTTGGACACCCAGGATAGCTCAGGACAGGTTGGGCTCAGGAGGCCCAGGTTACAGGCAGTGCACAAGAGGCTGGAAAGCGTGCATGGGAGAGAGAGAACAGTTAGGGAGCAGGAACAGGACTGGGCCATCGTTCATGAGAGTGGAGTGGACTGTGTGGAACAGGACGGAGAGGTTGTACACTGGACGGGGCAGCATTGAAGACAGGACCAGGATATTGTTCACGGGTAATAGAGTGGCCTGGACATCTGGGGAGGGGCCTAGAACTGTCTATACAATAAACTCACTTTCCTTCATTTGAGCTTTGTAGAGTTTTGTATGCAAATCTTTCATGTACTCTCAAGAACTCTCTAGCACAGGAAAATCCACTTTTGCATTAAAGTATTTGGTGACTCTGGTGGGACGTTCAACTGTGGACTGCATTTGTGTTAACAGCACCACCTTGAGATTTCCTGGGATGTTTAAAGGTCTGGAGAACAAAGTGACAAGAATAGTTGAAGTCGGAATTTCCATGGCCGTCTTGACGGCAGCATCTGTAAGTTGCTGGGCCAATAGTTCAACTCACTGAAGCCTCCAAGCCAAAAGATGACAAAAACATAACTCTGGTCTCCACGCGATGCAAATTTCTCTAAAGAACTCCCTGTTCTAAGGGGCATGCTATCACCGAGACTACAGGACACATTTGAAATTAACAGACTGATGGTCTGCTATATTTTTAGCAAGCAAAATGCTCACAAAGGACGTTTTGTCTGCCCTGGGGTGTAGAGCCAGTTTGCTCAGAACCAGCCTGAGTATGTTCCATACAACATTGGCAAGGCTCCGTTGCATTTCGTCCTTCTGAACTTGATCCTCCATCAAAATCAAGCCACAGCTAAAAATGAAGTTATGAAATTTGCCTATAAATGGATGGACATGGAGAGGATCATGTTGAGTGAAATTAGCCAGAAGGAGAGAGACAGATATAGAATGACTGCATTTATTTGCATCACACACACACACACACACACACACACACACACACACACACACACACACACACATATATATATATACATTATGATACCAATATCCAGGATCAGGCTAAACATGGATTAGGAGGTCTTGTCAAGGGTGGAAATTACCACAAACGTGTGGGAGCAGAGGTTAGGTAAGACAGAGAAGGGAACAGTGTGCCAATAATTGTCGAAAGTATATTACCACATGGAACTTAGCATTAAATACAGGCAAAAAGATACACATGATAACCTCTAAGTATATGTATTACAATCCACAATATGTAAGAGAAGGAAGAGAGAAAGAGAGAGAAAAGAGATGGAGAACCTGCCATGGAGGCAGGCTAGGGGGAGGGGGAGGGAATCGGGGACATTGATGGTGGGTAATGGGCACTGGTGGAGAGATGGGTGCTTGAGCACTGTATGGCCAAATCCAAACATGAACATTTTTGTAATTGTTAAAAAAACTTTTTTAATTAAAAAAAAATATCAAGGGGCCGGAGGCGATAGCCCAGCGGGTAGAGCATTTGCCTTGCATGCTGCTGGCCTGTGCCAGCCCAGGTTCGATCCCCCGGCATCCCATATGTTCCCCCGAGCACCGCCAGGAGTAATTCCTGAGTGCAGAGCCAGGAGAAACCCCTGAGCATTGCCTGGTGTGACCCAAAAAGCAAAATAATAAAAAATTTTAAAAAAATTTAAAAATCAAGCCACAGCTTTGAACTCTGAGATGCTGATACATGGCATTAAAAGCTTTATCTAAATAGCCCATTGGCACCTCTTCACTCTGGAGACAGGTTTTGTCTACCTCCAGGACATTTGGCAACGTCTATAGATCTTTTCTTTGATGGGGCAGGTTGGGCAACACCCAGCGATGCTCAGGGGTTGCTCCTGGCTCTGCTCTCAGGAATCACTCCTGGCAGGGGTCAGGGGACCATATGGGATGCCGGGGATCAAACCTGGGTTTGACATGTGTCCTGTGGACTTGTGCTGCTGTGCTTTTATAGGGGAAGGGGAGGAGCAGAGTTTGGGCCACAATCCATTCCTGGCTCTGTGTTCAAGGATCACTCCTGGAGTGCTCAGGATACCATCTGTGGTGCCAGGAATCAAACCAGGGTCAGCCACATGCAAAGCAAGTGGTTTACTTTTTGTTTTATTTATTTAATTCTTTTATAAATTTTATTCTTTTATTCCCCCGCTTTGAAGGATCATGTGTTTATTTTATTTTTTAACATTTTATTTTATTATACCACTGTGAGATATACAATTACAAAGATATTCATGATTGGGCTTCAATCATACAGTGTTCCAGCACCCATTACTCTACCAGTGGACATTTCCCACCACCAATGTCCCCAGATTCCCTCCCCCATCAGTCTGCCTCTATATCAGGCACTTTTCTTTTTCTTTCTCTCTCCCTCTCTCTCTTTCTCTCTCTCTCCCTTCTTTACACATTGTGGCTTGCTCTAAAGACATTTAAGCATTATCATGTATATCCTTTGCCTACATCCAATGCTCATTTCTAGTCTGGCATTATTGTTTCCCACAATTAGTAGAACACTGGTATCTGTTTATATCCCATTAATGAATGCAGTCATTCTATATCTGTCCTTTTCCTTCTGACTAATTTCACTCAGCATGATAATCTCCATGTCCATCCATCTGTTGGCAAATGTTATGACTTTGTCCTTCCTGACAGCTGCATAGTATTCCATTGTGTAGCTGTACCGTACTTTCTTTATCCAGTTTTCTGTTCTCAGACACTCAGGTTGTTTCCAGATTCTGACTATTGTGAATAGTGCTCCAAAAACTCACAGCAGAAACACTATCTGTGAGTTTTTGGGTCTTCAGGGGTATATTCCCAGGGATGGTATTTTTTTATTTTATTTCTTAACAAAGCTGGTTATTATAGTTTGTTACAGACATTCAATATTCCAACACCAAACCCATCACCATTGCACATTCCCACAACAGTATTTCCAATGATCCCAGCCACCAATTATAGCAGACCATCAAAAATTTATTTTATATTGCTTGTAATAAGTAATTTGCTAGAAATGATCAAAAAATGTTTCCTTAGGAGAAAGCTGAAGATTGTTTCATGAAGTCATTAAGTCTAAGGAATTGTAGGATAGGGCTTATGTGTTTATATTTTTTATTGGCTGCCTTCTATTTTACACCCATTAAATGGTGTGTTACCCTGTATATCAGTGTTGTAGAGTTTGATGTATTGCATAGCCGCGGGCTCCAGGAATTCTAAAATTTTTAATGGGGTGAGGAGTTAAGTTTTCGATTGGGTGTTGACTTGGGGCATGAAGCGTGTCTGCAGGCTTTCTGGAAGAACAGGGAGATGGGGAGAGGAGGCCCATCTTTGACTCTGTGGAAGCCTGGAGATTTCAGTTACAAAAAACCGCATACCCTAAAATTTTTTAATGGATTCATTTCTGGATGGGGCTCGTCTGAGGACTGGAGCTCAGTGTTGGCTATGGTGGCAATTGTGCAGTGTGGAGTTCCCCTCTGGGGGTGCCCCAGTAGACTCAGCCTAGTGCAGGGTCTGGAAACATCTCTGCCACTTGTTGATCTCTTTGAGTGGCTTAATCCCTATGCTATCTTTCTTGTCTACATGCCCCAAGGTTTTTTTTTCTCTTTATTGAAACACTGTAATTTACAAAGTAAAAAGGTTTTCTTTTAGGGGGCTGGGGGTCATTCCTGGTGGTGCTCAGGCTTTCTCCTTGCTCTTTGCTCAGGGATCACTTCTGGAGGGCTCGGAGACCATATGGGGTGCTGAGGATCAAACCTGGGTCAGCTGCATGGAAGGAAAATGCCCTTCCTGCTATACTAGCCCTCAGTCCTCCTCTCTCCCCATTTTAAAACATGTTGGAAGGCAAAAAAAATGCACATGATGGCCTCTAAGTGTATGTAGTGCAACCCACAATGTGTAAGAGAAGGAAAGGAGAGAGGGGAGAGAGAAAAGAGATAAAGAACCTGCCATGGAGGCAGGCTATGGGAGGAGAGGGAATTGGGGACATTGGTGGTGGGAAATGGGCACTGGTGGAGGGCGGGGTGCTGGAACACTGTATGACCGAAACCTCTAAACATGAACAACGTTATAATTGTATATCTCACGGTGGTATAATAAAATATTTAATAAAAAATGTAAAAAAATAAAAACATGTTGGAATTGGGCCTTTGAAAACTGGTGGCGGAGCTCTAGTACAGAGGGGAGGGCATTTGCCTTGCAGGGGCCAACCCGGGTTCGATATCCCACATCCCATATGGTCCTCTGAGCACTACCAGGAGTAATTGTTGAGTGCAGAGCGAGGACTAATCCCTGAGCATGTTGGGTGTGACCTAAAAAAAAAAACATACACACAAAAGAAAGAAAAGAAACATCTGGGCCGGGTGATAGTATAGTGGGTAGAGGCCAGACCCGGGTTCGATCCCCAGCATCCCATATGGTTCCCCAAGCACTGTCAGGAGTAATTCCTGAGCATAGAGCCAGGAGTAGCCCCTGAGCATTGCTGGGTGTGACCCAAAAAAGAAAGAAAAAAAAATCTTTGGGACAGTTCCGGCTCTACTAAGCGACTATCATCGGATGTCACAGACATATGTTTTTGTAAACTTAATTATATAACTACGAGTAACCAATTGATTAGATCCTAAAGTCCTTTCACCTGTGTTTTCTCATTAGCCCATTACAACTCTTGATGTGGTAGGCGCTGCTTTGCCTGCCATAACACCCCGCTCAACTAAGGAGAGAGGTAAAATGTAGCAGGTAAGTGGAGGTCCCTGGCCTTACACCGGGGCCTCAGACACCAACCTGTGCTACTTCCTTCCCGTCCGAGAGCTAGAAGCATTCGCCTTCCAGTAAACGAGTCAAGAGGGGTTCGTGTGTCTCCTGAGTCCAAGTGTCTTCTCCGTGAGTCTGGGGGAGCATCAGTTGGGCAGGGGACGGGCGCGGGGAGCTCGTGCCTTTGAAAACACTTCTTGGAAGCAGACTCCTAGGGCAGGTTTTCTCATAGGAAAACGGACCACTGAGAAAGAGTTACCCTTGAGTGCTCTGAGAGATTGGCAGGCAGGGAGAATTCCAGACTTGCCCGGCTGGCTGTGGTGGGAACTCGGCATTCCCTGGCGAGAGGTTTTACCAGCAGAGCCAGCTGCAGGGCTGGGGGGGGACGTGTCCTGTGAAAGAGAGCAGGGGCCAGGGGGCTTGGCTGCTCGCCCATCAACGCTCTGCAATGCAGGCCCCAGGCTCCCGGACACGGCATGAGAGCAGGCCCGCTGGTGCTCCTCTGCCATTTCCTCCGCTACCAGGAAGTTCCGTTTTGGCTTGTCCTGTGGGTGCTGGGGCAGGACAGCCAGAGCCCAGGTCTCTAGACTCCAAACCATTTTCTGGGGGTCAGGATTGTTTTACTTGGCTGTTAGTCCAAGTCCATCAATATGGACCCCCAAAGAACTCAGATGAGTGATTGGATCACTGGTCTGATGCCAGTGCCCCACTAAGTCAGTCCTGCTACCTGGAAGATGAAGGCCATGGGGGCAGAGGAGAGGCAACAGCGGCTGCTCCACACGCTGAAGGAACCGTGGTGCAGGTCCTAGGGTGCAGCCCAACGGGCTGGAGCTTTTCCTGCTCCAGAGAGCGACCCCTGAGCACCGTGGGGTGTCTCCAAACAAGCATCAAACTAGCAAAGGAATCACAGCGCCATAGTCATGGGAGGCATGGGTTGCTCGGCGCTGTCCATGCACTGAACTTTGTTGTCCTGGAGCGACGGTAGTGAGTAGGGGTTTGCTTTGCATGTGGTTGACCCATGTTCGATCCCCAGCATCCCCCAGCATGCCAGGAGTAACCCTGAGCACAGCCATGTGGGGCCTCACACCCCCCACCCCCGCCGGCCAATTTCAACCTTAAAGATGACTTTAAAGCTAGAGAAACAGCTATGAATTCTTCAGAGCTTCGTGTCCGAGTGGCCAGCAGGACTGAGGCTCCCGGGTAATCTGATGAAGCCCCCGAGCTGCAAGTATCGTAGCTCCCTGCCGGCCACCAGCAACAGCTACAGACTTCCAGGCTTCTCTGCCCAGATCCCGTGACTTCATCAGACGTGCTCAGGGCAGTTTGTGGTGCTGGGGATCAAACCTGGGCTCCAACATGCAAAGTGGATGTTTTAGTTTGTTGAAGGATCTCTTTGGTCCCCAAAGGCAATGCTTTTTAAAAAGTCAACTGCTGTAGCACCAAAGGTTATGCTGGGATAAGCCCCAAAGATACCTCTATTGGGTATAGAATTGTGAGCAAGAAGAGCAGCGTGAAAGCTGTTCGGTTTCCTCTGCCTAGCTGTCCCCAGGCTGCTCCTCGTGCAGGGCCGCCCAGACCAGCCCTGATTCTGCTCGGAACCTGGCCGTCGATAAAGCTTTTCGTCCCACCCTGGCTTTTCTCTCCTCAATTTTATTTATTTTAAAATATTTATTGTGGGGCCTGAGCAATAGTACAGCAGGTAGGGCTTTTTGCCTTGCACACGGCTGACCTGGATTTGATCCTCGGCGTCCCTCATGGCCCCTGAACCCCACATGAGTAATTCTTTTTTTTTTTATTTAATTTTTATTATTTTCCCCCAAATATTATTACACCATTTTAGACATACAATTGAAAGATGCTCATGTAGAGTTTTGGATCTACAGTGTTCCAACACCCATCCCTCCACCCAAACCCATCTACCATCACCAATGTCCCCACCTCCCCTCCCCCTCACCTCAACTACTTGGCAGATTCTGTATGTCATTTCTTTCGTCTTTATATCTCCTTCCCGATAAACTTTCCTGCTCTTCGTGGAATACAGTGCATTAAAAGACATTACTGTTTCACTATTTTAGTGGACCAGCGGCCGCTTGCGGCCGCGATCTAGGCTCCGAACTGGTCTTGCTCTGTTGATCTGGTCGTGAGGCATTTTCTCAGCGTCTGGACAGCGAGGATGGTGGCTAGTGTGATGGGCGAGTTTCATCCGGCTGCTTCCGGGGACCCCAGAGGCGATGGGCCAACACCCAAAAACCCATCTGCCCTCCTCGGGATCCCATCGTCAGCTGGGCTCGGCGCGAGCCGGCTCCAGTCTCCCCAGCCGCTGCGCAGCTCTGCATACTGGTTCCCGGGAGGCTCCTGGGCGGGTCCACCAGACTCGACAAAATGGAGGGGGAGTGGCTTAACCCTGACTTCATCTGGCGAATTCCCAGTGATTCCCGCTTCTGGGAGCCGCCTACCTGGGCTCGAACTGGTCTTGCTCTGTTGATCTGGTCGTGGGTCAGTTTCTCAGCGTCTGGACAGCGGGAGATGGTGGCTAGTGTGATGGGCGGAGTTTCATCCGGCTGCTTCTGGGACCCCCAGAGGCGATGGGCCAACACCGAAACCCATCTGCCCTCCTCGGGATCCCATCGTCAGCTGGGCTCGGCGCGGCCGGCT